>ML372331.1:74629-139781 GCA_005239525.1 Nicotiana knightiana
TTTTAATACGCCGTCAGGGGCAAATTCGTAATTAACCTGAAAAATCTAGGCAACCTAGGTAAAATGACTATAAAATCCTCATACGATGTCCAAATTCGATGATTCTTTTTTCTACAGGTCCGTAATTATTATACGGATCTAATACTTCATTCAAAATATAAATCGGAGCTCATTTGTTCAATATGATATCATTTATGCTTGGAGAAACGACGTCGAAACATAAGAAAGAACGAGCGCAACACAACCCAAACCTATTTGAAACTCACCCGAGCCCTCGGGGCTCTAAATCAAACATGCACTCAAGTCTAAAAGTATCATACGGACTTTCTCGTGCGATCAAATCATGAAAATAACATGACTCGTGCAACCTATGAAACCTAGGCTCTGATATCAACTTGTCATGACCCAAAACTAGCCTGTTGTGATTGCGCCTAACGTGGTACTAGGAAAGCCAACACTTTAAAACCCAATACGGAAATTCCCAACATTGGGGTGTCACTTTGTACTTGAGCGTCTATAGAACACAAGTTTAGAAGTAATATCTATGAATGACTAAAACTAAATACATAAAACGGAAATATAGGGAAGGAGAGACAATGTCTGTGAACGCCGGGCAGCTACCTTGGAATTTCCAACGTCAAGCTGCGCAAGGAAATCAACACCCACTATGACCAACTCAGTAAGTAACACGACTAAATAATAAACTGAAAGTAGTGACGAACTTCACAAATATAGCTTAATTACAGAAATTTCAACATATGAAGGTAGGCATGCTTTCAAGTTAGACAATTAAGGCCAAAACAACTAATTCATGACAAGTTCAATTTAAATAGAATATAATATCACTCAAAAATTACATGACAGTGATATATGTCAGCTGAAGTGCAACAATAATGAAATCAAGTGTATAATCTTAGAGCAACATTCCCTCAGTCCTCTCATTCACTCTAACCTCATTGTCACTTGTTTCCTCACGTTCTCTCATTTCTTTCAGTTGCTCGACACTCGCGCTCGGCTCTCGGTACTCGCGCTTAGTAGGAACCTGAGCTCATTGGGGGTGTGTACAGACTCTGTAGGGGCTCTTTCAGCCCAAGCGGTATAACAAGCGAATCAGGACATAAACCAATAAAACATGAAGCGACGTGCAACTCGATCCATAAATATCCTCACAGTCAGGCCCTCAGCCTCACTCAATCATCAACCTCTCTAGTCTCTCGGGTTCTCAATAATTATGATTATCAACCCAAACATAAATGATATAATGTTCAATAAAGAACAATAGAGACTGAGATATAATATGCAAGTAAAACTATAACTGAGTACAAGCAACAACTAGCAAATAATTTAACATACAAGGCCTCTGTGGGTCCCTACAGTACCAACACATAGCCTAAACATGATTTTTAACATGATTTGCAGCTCAATTTCTATAATACGTGGAGAAAATACAGATAACAACAGATTATTCAACTACACAATTCCATGGAATTGACCAAGTCACCATTCCTACGGTGCAAGCCCACATGCCCGTCATCTAGCATGTGCGTCACCTCAAAACAAATCACATGACACATAATATGGGGTTTCATATCCTCAGAACAAAATTTAGAACATTTACTTACCTCAATCCATGCAAATCCCTACTCCAACACGCCCTTAACTCGCGAACCGGGCTCCAAATGCCCCGAATCTAGACACAAATAGTTCGATATAATCAACATGATCCAGAAGAAGGAATTCCACAGGAAAAATACTAAGTTATTAATCAAAAGTCGACTCAAAAGTCGGCCCCCGGGCCCACGACTCCGAATACGACAAAAGTCACAAAAGCCCATTCAACCACGAGTCAACCCATACCAAATTTACCAATATCTGACACCAAATCACTCAAATCCTCAAATTCCACTATCTAAATCCCTAGCCTCAAACTCCCAAATTCCACCTTAAATACACACAAACTAGGTGAAAAATTTAATGGGGAAACAAGATTATTGACTAAAAATGAACACTAGTGACTTTCCTCAAGAAACTCCTCGAAAATCATCTCAAAAATCACCCAATCCCGAGGTTGAAATATTCAAAATGAAGAAAAATCACGAACCCTTGAATTTACGGTTTTGTCCGGGGGTCTCGAAACAACGCTCCACTTGACCGCATCTGCGGTCCTGCTTCTGCAGATATTCCTTCGCTTCTGTGAACCTGGACCCCCAGCCTACCTCCACTTATGCAGTCTCTCATGTGCAGATGTGCATCCGTACCTGTGGATTTACTTGTGCATCTGCGCCTTCAGGCTTTCTCTCTCATACGCGCACCTACGAGGACTCTCCGCATCTGCGACTTTGCAGGTATGGACAAATCTTTTGCACCTGCGGAAATTCCTCAGCTCAAGCCACCCTCGCTTCTGCGTCACTCCAGGCTCACCTACGGCCAACCCTTTGCAGGTGCGATCACACCAGAAAACTCCCAGCTTCAGCAATGCACTAAGTCTTATTTTCGATCTGTTAACCATCCAAAATCAACCCGAGGCCCCTGGGATCTCACCCAAAAATACTAACAAGTTCTAAAACACGATACGAGCTTAGTCGAGCCCTTAAAGTACCTCAAAAAACATCACATATACGAATACCACCCCAATTCAAGCCTATTGAAACAAAGGAAATTCCAATTCTACAAACAACATCGAAACCTATCAAATCATGTCTGATTGACCCCAAATTTTGTACATAAGTCAAAAATGATGCCAGGGACCTACTCCCACTCCAGGAACTCCAATCCAAGCCCGGTAACCACAAAGTCCACTCTCGGTCAAACCTTCCAAATTTCTAATTTTTGCCATTTCAAGCCTAATTCAACTACAAACCTCCAAATCACAATCCGGATAGGCTCCTAGGCCAAAATCACCCAACGGAGCTAACAGAACTATCAAAACTCTATTCCGGAGTTGTTTACACATAAGTCAACATCCGGACAACCTTTTCAATTTAAGCTCCCAATTTTGGGACTAAGTGTCCCAATTCATTTCAAAATCTCTCCAGACCCGAACTGACTACCCAGGCGAGTCACATAATAGCTATAAAACACAAAATGAGCAGAAAATAGGGGAATTGAGCTACAACCCTCAAAACGACCGGCTGTGTTGTTACATTTTATTTTCCTAAAACAATATTAACATATATTAAATAAGATGACTGCTGAGTTTTTAATGTTTTCTTTTATGAAAGTTTTTGTCCGTTAATTGAACATACATTAAAAAAGGCGTTATAGAATATATGTTGCCACTCCAAAAGAAGAATAACACACCAAAATTCTATCTCTTTTTCTCTTATGGCTTTCTTGTCAAGATTCAATTTCCCTTATAGGCCGTGATGGTGCCCAATATCAATGCTAGGCAAGCCAGCAGTGAACTAGTCATGTATTTATTCTTTTAATAATTTAAAAGTAGTTAATTTTATTTATTAAGAGAATGATTAGTAGGAATTTATAGTAAAGTAAAGCATAAGCAAATGAAAGAGTAAATACAGTGAATTTAATACTCAAAACCATAACGTGTCTACTAGAATATTCTCAAAATCCGGTGTCACAAGTGTATGAGAAACTAGTAGAATATATAAAATCACCTATACTACTGTCTAGAATAAGATAGACAGAATATAAATGCAAAAGAGAGACTGCGGGTGCTGCAGAACAGATACGCAGACCAGCTCACCGTTATTGCCTCAGGATAACAGGGGTATGCGTTTGAATGACCGGTGGATACACTACATAAACAACATATACCTAGTAAGTATCTAGTCTAACCTCGAAAAAATAGTGACGAGGGATCGACATCGACACTTACTATGGGCCAATAAATGAAGTAAATAAATTCTAAATTGGCGTGGAATACAACAACAATAATAACACAATAATGAACAGTAAATAAGTTATTCTTTAACTACAAGTCAATTTAAAACCTCCAATTAGCACATAGTAACTTCAACAAATACAAGACATCAAGTAAATTATAATTTCTCAAGTCATGAAAGTAATATCAAGAGTAATCAGACTCTGAGCACTATCACGCACGATTTATGCTGAGGTCGTGCAGCCCGACCTACAAAAATGTGAACACTGCCGAGGGTCAATCGATGCGAACCATAGATGCATCTAGTATACTGCCAAGGCATTTGGCCCACTCCACAAGAAAAGAGAATACTCTAAGAACTTCAATTTAACGGCTACTACAATACTAATATACAAGGAGGCACAATTTCTACTAACGGTCAATTAATCCGCCAAAACTCAAAGTAAATGAAGTTCGGTCTTCACGAATCTGTTATCAAGTTTCAATATATTTTAAGCACTAAAATTAACAAGTAGAGTGCAATTAATATAAGTATTACATGATAGAGTCCTAAAACTACCCGGACATAAGCATGATTTGTAGCTACGCACGAACTCTCGTAACTTTGTGCTTACATAGCATGTCACGACCCAATTTTCCCTCCAAAAGGTATCGTGACGGCACCTAGTCTCTACGACTAGGTAAGCCTAAATTTGCGGAAATAATAGAATCAATAAAATAAAGACAAAAAAGAACTTAAGCAGATATAACATAGTTGCTCAACATGTACAATTTCACTTCCCAAAATCCGGAATGTCACGACAGTCACAAGCTCTGTACTAAATGTAGTTCTATACAATGAAATAGTGGAAAATACATAAGTCCTCTATGCCTATACTAAAGTAGAAGGGGACTGGGATTCTGCAGACGCGGCAGAATTACCTCGCGGTCTCCTGGCTGCTGCTAGAACGACTCCTAGCCATGATATTGGGTGTTGGTACCTGGATCTGCACATGGAAAACATACGCAGGAAAGGGCGTTAGTACTCCACAATTGGTACCCAGTAAGTGCCAAGCCTGACCCCAGTCAAGTAGTGACGAGGTCAGGTTAAGGCTCCACTGGAGGTTTATAGTAAAAACAATTTAAAATTTGATAGAGAGATGTAATAAGCTAAGGCACAACAGTAGAAATAATGAGCTAAAAGAAAATAGCAACAGGGAGCCCTCGGCTCAGAACAGCTTATCTCACAACAACAAATATGCAATGCAGTACAGGGGAAAAGCTCCCGGAATCTCGTCCGTAGTCCCAATTTAAATATGCAATGCAGTAGAGGGGGAAAGCTCCTAGAATCTCGTCCGTAGTCCCAATTTAAATATGCAATGCAGTACAGGGGGAAAGCTCCCAGAATCTCGTCCGTAGTCCCAATTTAAATATGCAAATGCGAATAAATACCGGATACAGTTTATTTTAACAGTTCAAGAAAAGATCGCAGGCAAGAGTACGGATAAAACTACCTAAACATGGTGCACATAGTGACAATTAGGAGAAATTCGAGTAAAACAGGTAGACATGCTCCTTCCTAATCTAAACTACACAGTTTGTACATGAAATAGGGAAATAAGAATAAAAATGATGTATGTCATGGAAGGAAAAATGGGGTTTTAGCAACAATGGCCCGTGTACGCACTGTTCACCTCACGTAACGGCACACATATAACAAAACAGTATAAAAAAAATTCTAAAGGGGAAGTCCCCAACACAGAGTTAGGCAAGCCACTTACCTCGACTGCGCTACTCAACTCAAAACCACACTCTTGCCACGAGTATCCGACTCCGGGTGGCCCAAATCTAATCAATTTGATTGCATAATATAAATATCACTTTAAGGAATCAAAATAGCTAATTAGTTCGAAGCTAATACGCGAAATTAGGAATTTTGCCCAAAAAGTCCCCCAGGCCCACGTCTCGGAATCGGGTAAAAATTATAAATTCCGGACACTCATTCACTCACGAGTCTAACTATATAAGAATTTATCACGACCCAAAATCCAACACAGGTTGTGATGGCGCCCAACACCAGTGTCAGGCAAGCCAACAGTTGTTTACTAGTGAGGTCATCCTTATTTGACATACCAACCCCACACTTACCAAATTTTTAAACTTTGATCATTTAAATAAAATCTGAAACATTAACCAATTTAAATAATACAGTCGAAATGATCGTGATCCAATATATAAAGTCCCAAAATAAGAGTCTACAATGTGCATGCCAGGAACTAGTGTCACAAGTCAATAGGCAATCTAGTAGAATATACAAAAGATGATACAAGCTGTACTGCTATCTGAAAGGATGTAGACAGAAATAACCTTCATTCTTTTCATGAAATCAACAGTTGCAATTATAGGGATTCTCACAAATTACCAAACATATAACAGGCTATAAGCGTACGGTCATTACGACGTGAAAAGTAAATGTGCACTGCCGAGGGTCGAACGACCCGAACCATAGATGCATCTATCTGCCCCGATCGCGAATCGAACATGCGACACGGTTAATATAATACCAAGACCACCCCTCACTCGCGAATCATACTTGCGACTCGGGTTAATATAATGTTAGGGCTCCCCCGCTCGCGAATCATCCATGAGACTCGGGTTCCCATATAAATTCATGATTAGCAGGAGATTTCCAGATAATTTAGCGGGGAACATACTAACAATGTGAGAATTTTAGAGATATCAACTTCAAACATAACCCCTTAGGCCTTCACATATGGGATTAGAGGACATTAGGCTACTTAATCCATATACAAGATCACAGATACAACACATAGAGCATGCTTGTGAGTCCTAAACTACCCAACAAAAGGTAATAGTAGCTGCGCACGGACTCCCGTATGCAGCCCCAACAAATAAGGACAAAACCACCATTTATAATCACCTATGGGGACAATTTCCTCTTACAAGGTTAGAAAGGAGACTCACCTCGTGTCGACTTTACTCCCCGGACCAAGAACGTGCCTGAAACTCCGAACTCTACACCCAAGGACTCGAAACTAGCCAAAAGTTATACAAATTCATTAATTTATGCTCAAAGTATGGAAATTCTCCTACTCATTTAGTAAATTCACCATTCTTGAAGAAATTCTAAAATCCGACCCCCGACCCGCATGCTCGGATTCCAATAATTCTCGAAGGAAACACTCACCCATAGCCTAAGGACCACTAACATACGATTTTCACTCGATTTCATAGCTAATTGACGGGTAAATTCTCAAATTATCGAAGGCCCTAGGTCACTATCCAATTCTTGATTTTTCAAGACCACCCCAAGACCACCCCGTCCAAATATACCAACAAGTCCCAAGTCATAATACGGACTCGCTCGAGCCTTCGAAATACCCAAAACAACGCTAAAACTCAAAATCACACCTCAAAACCCCAAGAACCAAACTTAGGAGCTTTAAGTTTTCTAGACTTCGCTAACAACGCGCTGAACCGGCCTATACAACTCGGAATGACACCAAATTTTGCAGGCAAGTCATAATTAACATAACAGAACTATTCTCGATCTCGGAATTCCGTTCGGACCTCGATAACACAAAAACACGTCCCAAACCAAATATAGGAACTTAAGGAACTTCTTATTTCAATATTGGGTGCCGAAATTCCCCCCGGTCATCAGAAACCCATTCTGAACATACGCCCAGGTCCAAAATCATCACACGAAGCTACCAGAACCGACAAAACGCGATTCCGAGGTCGTTTACCCAAATTGTTGACTGAAGTCAAACTTGGCCTTAAAGGCCAACCTTAAGGAACCAATTGTTCCTATACCACTCTAAAATCTTCCGAATCCCGGACCACCAGTCCCCGCAAGTCATAAATCATAATAAGCCGCTATGGGAAGTTCCATTTAGGGGAACGGGGTCCGATAACACAAAATGACCGGCCGGGTCGTTACAGAATTTGTCAAATCGGATGTCAAAATCCCAATCAAAACTCAAGAACTCGGCCTAGGAAGTTTATCCCAATATTTCCCAAATTTTTCCACCAAAATTTCGAATTTAAGGCTAGATTAAAGTGTATAATCATGGAAATTAGTCTAAATCGGGTAGAAATCACTTACCCAAGTTGCCCAGGTGCAAAACTCTCTAAAAATCGCATTTCCCGAGCTCTCAAGTTCAAAAATGTGAAAATAGTTCAAACCCTCGAATTTGGGTCTTTAAATGTTCTGCCTAGTTATTTGTTCTATGCGATCGCGTACTTCCAGTCGCGATCGCGAAGGGTATTCCAACTCGCACCTAAAATTCCTCTATGCGAACGCAGCGTACAGCTCATGATCGCGGACCTTATCTACTCAAAGCTACGCGATCGCGTTTGGCTTCACGCGACCGCGTAGAAAAATACTCAAACTTCCGCCGCCTAAGGTATTCTATGCGATCACGACATGGGCTATGCGAACGCGGAGACTAGACTGCCCAAACACTGAGATCGCGGCACAACTTGTTCGATCGCATATAAAAATTTCTTTCCTGCCTCAGCTTACCCTATGCGATCGCGGATGAACTCCGCGATCGCGATGAACAAAAGACTGCTGTTGTAAAACCAGAAAAACCAGCAATAAGCCTAAGGCTAAATTTTCCCGTTTGAGCACATGTACCACACCCGAGGAACCTACCAACCAATCCTAATTCCTCATTCGAACTTAGTCGAGCCTTCAAAACACATCTCATAACATCAAAATCATCATTTATGCATAGATTCAAGCCTAAGAACTTATGAAATTTCCAAAATCTACATCCGATGCCGAAACACGTCAAAACTCATCCGAATGACATCGAATTTTACACACGGGTCATAAATGACACCAGGGACCTGGTGTCACTTCCAGAATTCCATTCCGAGCCCGATATCAAAATTTCACCTATCGGCCGAAATCGCCGAAATTCTAACTTTCGCCAATTCAAAACTAACTCTACTACAGACCTCGAAAACACAATACGAACACGCTCCTAACCCTTAAATCACCAACGGAGCTAACGGAGTCGAAAAAATCCCATTATGGACCCATTTTACCATAGTTCCAACTACGGTCCGATTTCTAAAGCTTAAACTCACATATAAGGACTATGTGTCCAAAAACTCTCCGAATTTCACCACTCAACGTTCCGACGAGTTCCAAAAGAAGAAATAGATATGTGAGAAGCAGTTATTAGGGGATCGGGGCGCTAACTCTCAAAACAATCGACGGGTCGTTACATAGAACCCACTTAGTTTCAATGGGCTTGAATTGGGGTGTGATTCATGCTTTTGATGTTTTTTGAGGTAATTTGGGAGCTCGACTAAGTTTGTATCATGTTTTAGGACTTTCTGGTATATTTTGTTGAGGTCACGGGGCTCTCACATTGATTTCGGATGGTTAACGGATCCAAAATGAGACTTAGTGCATTGCTGAATCTAGGAGTTTTCTTGTGTGATCACACATGCGAGGTGTTGGCCGTAGGTGCGATGCGGCAGGTGCGAATGGAGTGGCGCAGAAGCAAGGTTGGCTTGATATGAGGGATTTCCGCAGGTGCGAAGGATTTGTCCGCACCTGCAAGGTCGTAGATGCGGAGAGGCGTCGTAGGTGGGCGTATGAGAGAAGAATATTGAAGGCGCAGGTGCGCAAGTAAATCCGCAGGTGCAGATACACATATGTGCATGAGAAACTGCAGAAGCGGAGGTGGGCTGAGGGTCCAGGTTCGCATAAGCGAAGGAAAATCCGTAGATGCAGTCAAGTGGAGCGGGGGTACGAGACCCCTGGACAGAACCTTAAATTCAAGGGTTTGCAAGTTTTCTTCATTTCAAGCATTTCAAGCTCGGGATTAGGCGAGTTTTGAGAGGGTTTTCGAGGGGTTTCTTGAGGTAAGCCACTTGTGTTCATTTTTAATAAATAATCTTGTTTCCCCATTGAATTTCTCACCTAGTCGTTCATACCCAATTTTTTCCTATATTATTTTTAAAATGCATATATAGCTTCAAAACAATGAATGAGCATCAATTAATATTTTTCATAATTTCTACACTTATCTAAGGATTTTTATCAATTTATCCCAGTATTCTATTATATAGATAATTACTAATTGCATCACAATGGTTTTATAATAATTTTTATTGCTTAATTTTTGTCATTTATATTTATACTAAGCTTTAATTATTTCATGAATAGCCACATTTACATTTTTTGGGTTATAATTGCAATAAGTTTGCAATAATAACCCATGTGTGCATAATTACCTTACTTCACCAAAAAATAGCTTTTTATATTTTTATAATATTAAGTAATTATCTTAAATCATTTTTATGCATGAAAATTAGTTTTTATAATTTATTAACTATTTTACAAATTATTTATCAAACTAATTGGGTATTTAACAAATAGCCTTTTTAATTTTATTTTAATTTCGGACCTAGCCCAAAACATTACCCCCAGCCCAATTAGAATCACAACCCAATACCCAAAACCCAATTCTTCCAACCCGCCCCAACCCCAGATGGAATCTTGGCCGTTGATCTTAGAAGATCGACGGTCTAGGATCCATTTCCTTTTTTAATTACACCAAACAACCCTAAACCTAATCATTTTCCCAATTCCGCCGCCCCTAAATCCCCTCTTACTATCTTCTCTATCAACCTTCCCCTAATCCTAGCCCGCTATCACCTGAACCCCCTTCAATCCATGGGGTTCCGCTTCGATCTTAGGTCTTATCTGGCTTTTACCTTCATTAGTTGTTCGACTTCTTCACGGTTTGAAGGAATCTCAAAGAGATTCAACTCAGAGTCAACCTAAACTCTTCACTTTTCGAGGAACTTGCCTTGTGTTCGTCACTATGTTTGTGAGTATTGTTATTTTTTATGTTTATGGCTTGAAACTCCGGTTCTTAACTGGATTTTTCTCACCTCGTTCCATTCTTCAAAACCCTAATCTCTTTCTACTTGAGTCTATTCAGATCCTTGTAGATCTGAGATGATTTTAAGTTTTATTTGATATTTCTCTTTAAAAACTTTTTGTGTTCTCTTATTATTAACCGATTTTTTGTTTTCTCTAAAGCTAGGGTTTCATCCCTTTAAGTTTCTACAAATACTATATTTTTTCTAAGTGTTTAACCCTGATTTTCTTTACTTGTTCGTCTGATTCTCATGTCTATGTTCTAAACCCTAGGGTTTATGATTATCTCATTGATTATTTTAATATTTGTCCGTTATTCTTTAATTAACAGAGATTAATTAATTTTATTTGACTAATTGGGGTTCGAAATTATATTATTCTGCTAAGATTGTTACTTTCTGTGATTTTGACCTATTTTCCATATTTGTGAAACATAAATTGGTAATAGTTTCCTTAATTATGCTATTGATTGGATTTCTGGGTTCTATTTATTCCAACCGACTTATAAATGGCCTATGACTTATTTCTTGCCTTATTTAAACCCCAATATGAGTTGTTAATTGATTCTCCCCAATTTAAGGGGTCTTTCCCGGATTCTGTTGAGTTATTTGATTGAGTTTATCCCCAAATTACGGGCTGATATTACTTGTATGCCTTATTTATGAACTCTAATATTCTTTGTCTTATTTATTTTACCCTGCTAAGTGCTATATAATCTCCCCTTTTCTGATTTTAAAAATACACGAACACACTCAGAAAGATACAAAAACACACACATACAAACTCTTACTCACACACACTCTCCATTGTAATTCTTTCTGTTACTTGTGTTTGCTGCACTTTCTAGCCGGCTGAAAGCCAATGCTAGACTATTGGATTCAACTTGCCTTCACCTGCCTGCTTGCTATCTTTTAACTGGTATGCCCCTATTTCTATTATCATGTTCTCTTCTATATGCTATGTAGTCAGTTTTATTATGAATTCCAATATGCTTCTGTTTTGAAATCTGATTCCTAACCATCTTTTCATTAACCACTATGCCTTAGTTCTTACTATTTTATGCTATTCCATGTGTTTTATAGTAATAGTTTATTTAAGACTTCGATGCTCCTGTTTGCTACGTAGTTCCTGTCTATCTCCTTCTCAACTAGCATGCCTCCATTCCTGTCCTGTTCTATGTGCTGATAATTTACCTTAGCATGTTCCTGATCAATTCATGATTTCTGTGTACTTCTTTCAAGACTAATGTGCTTTAAATTCCTACTAACTTTTCTGTATGGCTGTCTTATTAGTCATTTTAACTTCAGCATGTTTCTCTCTGCTAAATACATGTTTATATGATTCCACCTAGTAATAGTTAATAAACTAAGTCAACTTCAGCAATGTGAAACCTTGTTTGACTCAATTGTGACCCTGTTCTGCCTATAATTTAAGTGTTCCTGCTCTTGGTATGACAATTGGTACCCATGTCTAAACCAATCTGCTAAGATGTGGTTATGTTCTGTTTGTGATCTTGTAATCTGTTTCTGTTCACTTCTAAAATCCAAGCTTTTTCTAAAACTATCTCCTACCTTTTTTTTCAACTCCTACTCTTAGATATCTATGGTCCTGCCCCTCCAGTGTGAGCATTGTGTAGGAGTCCATGAGACTCCTCCGAATTCTGAGACACTGGGCTGGCCTTTCCAAACTTGTTTACAAAAAAATATTTCCTTGAGAAGGTTCTGGTGTGAGCACTGCCCGGGGTCCCTGAGGCCCTTGGGAAATTTGACACACCAGAAGCCATTTGGTGTATTATGGACTATTGGTGTACCTCAGACTTGCTTGAAGGCCTGGCTTCTAGAATTGACATTGGGCCTGCCAATGCTCCCTATAGTATAGTGATTTTCATTATATAAGTCATTTGTATTGGCATGTAATAACAATATTTATAAAATAGAATATGGAGTTATTAGTAAAGTTTGGGGAGGGGATTTATATGTATATATATTTTTGGGTTCGGGTAGAAGTCACGCCTATAGGTTATTGTGGTGATGATTTATATGCACTAGAAATCATGCTCATAGGACTTATCTCATTCTTTGAAATCCTGAATTTTCACATTTTGCATCTTAGAAATCCTGCTTCTAGGTCGTTATCAATTCTGCCTCAAGTACCATATTTTCAAAACCTCTATGTGTGCATTAGAGATCATGTTTCTAGGTTCTTTTGTTGAACTCGCTTGGCAATTAGTTGACACCTTCATTCGCCTAGATATCATGCCTATAGAAAACACATAAAAATCAGTCTTGACACTTAGACATCATGCATACAGGAGATAAGTGTAAAAACAACTTCAACACTTAGATATCATGCCTATAGAGAAAAAATGTATGAAATCAGTTTCTGTGTTTAGATGTCATAATGCTTGTAACCAGTTTCAACACATAGAAAACATGCCTATAGGATCTAAAACATGAAATCTGCCTATTAAAATCAATCACTATTTTATAATCATGGTCTGATTAACGTTTAGATATCATGTCTATAGTTTTCTGCCTGGTTATCACTTATGCAAGCTTGTGGAATAATTAAAATCCTGTGTTAAAATTATGATTTTTTCCTGCTTGAAACGCGCTCAGATTCTGTATTAACAAAAATCAGTAGGCAAATTTATAGGTATTCGCTGCCTTGATTAATAAAACTGCTATATATGCTCATTTAGATATCCTGCCTATAGGACTCTTAAATCATTTAAAACTATTTGTTTGAATAAGCGTGCAACTATTTGTCTATTTGTGGAGGTTAATATGAGCCCCTTTAATTTCTCCTTATGTGACATTCCCATATGATTTTTTTTATCGCTTAGTTTTTCTCCTTTTAAGTAATATAGGTTGGTCTAGAACTATCCCAAATAAAAGTCCTAATACCTCCAAGGCCATAGGTAAGGGACGGGTAGTGCAGGCATACGATACATACTGGATACTATTAGAATGCTTAGGTAATAATTAATAACAGGGAGGGTACTTGGGTAGTAAAGAAGATGATGGCCTGTGCGCTCATGCTACGCGTAACACCTCTATTTGAGGAAGGTTACCGAGTATTGCGTAGAAGTGATCCTATAGGCTAATAAACCTAGGACCCCTTTAATTTCCGTTTTAAAGTAATCTCTTTTTGTTTTTTAAATTGTTTTATTTTCCTTTAAAGACCAATTCGCTTAAATTGAGATTGGCCGGGACCCACCGTTGTGGACCTTGAGGGGTGCCTAACACCTTCCCCTCAAGGTAATTTCGAGCCCTTACCCAATCTCTGGTGATGTAAACTGGTTTATGAGTTATTTGCTTTAGGTGCCCTAACGCACCTTAATCTGTTAGGTGGCGACTCTTCAAATCCCATACCCCGTCCCAAAAGGAAGGGAGTTGTCTCAAAATGTCGAAACTCGGACTCCACGAGAAAAAAGGGGTGCGTGACAGTATGGCAACTCTGCTGGGGATATTTCTAGGATCTTACTACAACGAAATTTCTTTTTGTGAATTAGTCTTTAAGCATGCTTTATTCTGTTAATACGTGGGCACCGTTTCCCTTCCCACTTTATGTGAATTTATTTGCCTATCTTTGTCATTTATGATTTCTCTTTCTCGTTTTATTACTCTTTACTATGGAAACTGACTCGTTTCTTTGTTTTCTTTCTTAAATGCCATTACAATTATTAAATACCAAATTTATCATTTTTTCATCATACAAATACGTGTCAACGTGCTATTTTCTGTTGCATAAATCATGCTTAACATCATATTCCACTCGTGCGTAATTAATACCTTAGCAACGCTTGATGAGTGTCTGCGCCCTTCCTATATATCACCCTTTAAATTCGGAAAGGCTTATTTGCGGTAAAACTAGTCGATCAACGGTGCAGTCGACGGTTCCGTGCCTTTTCCCCTCAAGTTGTCCGCTTGAGCGTACCAGTCTAGACCCCTATAGTAACCTTATTCTAATTATAACTATACATGCATCATGGTCAAACCTAGCCGGGTTAATGTGTTGTCCACATAATAACCCTCTAGGAAAAGCCTTGTTCAAAAGTCCACTGGGATTTCCATAATCCCAACGGATGCAACCACGATCTGTGCATTAATTTGGAGAAATAAGTGTCAGTATACTAATCACTGATGTATAAGTAGTTGAATCTGGAAGGGGAAAAGGGTCTAACCTTATTTGTTTTGCAGAAATGAGGTACGAAGTCCCCAGGATCGGCATGGTCCTAAGAATACCACCATTGTTGCTGGATTGGTGGGAGGACCTTTCGCCAAGTGACAAAGACCATGTGAAAAGGCTCCTCGAAAACTTACCCTCTTTACTGGATATCCAACCAAACAATATGTTGATCGAAGCGGCCACTATGTTCTGGGACGGAGAAAGGTCCGTTTTCCATTTTGGAAACATAGAAATAACTCCTCTTTTGGAGGATATAAGGGGATTCACTGGATTACCTTGGGACAGCCCGAGTTTATTGGTGCCGGAAAATCGCGCCGCTAGGGGGTTCCTGAAAATGATGGGTTTGAAAAAGAACGATGATTTGGAGTGCCTGAAGGAGTCCTACATACCCTTTAACTACATCTATGAACGATATGGTCATAGCAAATCCTATAGTATCTTCCATGATGAATTCTCGATCACTTCCATGCGTCATATTCACCGCAGGGTTTTTGTGTTCGTTGTTTGTTTCCCAGGTATGATAGTATTTCCAAGAAAAGGAGACAGGATTCACACTAGACTGGATATGGTAGCCAAAAATTTAATGGAGGGGATCGAGGGGAAAACATGTACCATTGTCCTATGATCATAGCTGACATCTATCGAGCCTTGGAGCGCTGCCAGAACGGGTTCAAACACTTTAAGGGTTGTAATCTGCTACTACAAGTTTGGTTATTAGAGCATCTCCAAAGGGGTCAATATCGTCAAGAGTTTCCACGAAGGGCGTGGAATGATCATATATCCTTCCATCACCCTAAGAGAATGACTTACATCCCAGACAGGTTTGCTTAACCGGAAAATGCTACAGAATGGGCGCAGTTTTTTGACAATTTGACTGAGTACCAGGTTCAATGGATGTTCGAATAGTTCCCTACCAGTGAGTTAATCATCAGATCTAGGGACGCTCCGCACCTGGTGTTGATCGGGTTAACAGGCATATATGCTTATGTTCCCATTAGGGTTATGAGACAAGCAAGCAGGAAGCAAGTCATACCGCGAGTTTCTAAAATGAGTCATTACAGGGAAGATTTTCAGGATGACGACATCCCATACAAATGTAAAGCTCAGCATATGTGGCATCTAGAGGTTATTGTAGAAAGGGACACCATCGAGCCAGACAAGTATCACGCAGGTCATGTGCGCTTTTACCTATCATGGTTGGAAGACAACATAACAGGGGTAGTTGAGCCAGGAGTCAGTCGGGGGAACAGAGTCATAGACGAAGTTGCTGAAGCTCAAGTGAAATACAATAAACTACGCAAAAGGGTTCATGAGTCCGAGGCCGAGCATCTGGAGCAACACAAGACTGATATGGAACTAATCAATGAATGGAGGAAAATGGCTATAAAATCTAATGAAAGGCTAGAGTATTTGGAGCAGGGTCTGATGGAACTGGAGGGGAAGACGAGGAAAAGAGTCGCCGACTGCCAGAATGCTGAGGGAAGTGAATGAGGAAATCTAGCGAGATTATACCTACTGTTGAGCATGCACGACCTGGGGAACCTGATCGACAGAGCCAAGAAGATAAAGCCTGGGGAAGGTCCTTTTGGGACCAAGTAGATTAGATTTACCTGCTTTTTCAAATGTAATAAGGCCAAGTGTCATTAGTGCTTTATCTTATTTAGTGTCATTTTAGATTTATCTGCTTTTACATAAATGAAATGAGGCAATTATTGGCACTAAGATTCTCCAGATCAACTTGTCTCTAGGCCTACCTCGGGCACAACGAGGTTCCTAAATTAGGATGCGAATTTACATTCCCGCACTATGTGTTTAGATACTGCAAATACTCTTTTTGGAACCCTTACTGACTTGGTTACCTTTTGTTTACCTTTCCTTTTTGATTATTCCCATTCTCCAAGGTTGGTCACGCATACTGGCATCATCAGCTTATCATACCAGATCCAGGAGCCCTCCACCTTCTCCTCCTCCAAGTGTACCGAAAGGCAAAGGGAAAGCTTAAATGGATAATACGAATGGCATCAGAACAGACAACAGTGCACATGTTGAGAACGGCGAGACTTCCGATGGTCGGGGCACTCAGGACCCAAATGATTTGGTTTTACGGCTTGAGCAGAAGATACTTGCACTACAAGGCGAGCTTGAGCAGGTCCGTAACTTGGCAAATCTCTCCCTCACATTGAATGTCCACGACACCCAGAACCCTGAACCACCTCAGAACACACCCAACAAACACCCACAGAATCCTCCCACACCTCACCAGTATACAACCCCTCCTCAAAATCGGCATCTCCCTACTCAATACCCACAAAACATCTACCATACTCCCTAAAATACCCCACAAATTATTTCCGAACCCCAGAACTCCACCAATGATCATCATTATGCCCAAACTCCTGGACTTCACCAGAACAACCCTATATACGTAGAAACCCTACCTCACTACATTCAACCAATCTCCTATACACCAGAATACGCTGAGAAGGACCTGCTCATCAAGAACATGGCTGAAGAGCTCAAGACGTTGACAAGTCAGATTCAGGGTGTTGAAGGGGGTAAAGGAATAGAAGGTCTGAACTATGAGGATTTATGCATACAACCGTATGTGGAACTGCTGGAGGGTTAAAAACCTCCCAAGTTCAAAATGTTTGACGGAACAGGTGATCCCAAGGTTCATCTGAGGACTTATTGTGACAAGATCGTTGGGGTCGGAAAAGATGAAAGAATTCGAATGAATCTCTTCATGAGGAGTCTTACTGAAGATGCTCTGTCCTGGTACATAAGCCAGAATCCTAAGAAGTGAGCCAATTGGGTGAGCATGGCGTCCGACTTCATGGACAGGTTCAGATTTAATACAGAAAATGCGCCGGATGTCTTCTATATCCAGAACATAAAGAAGAAGCCAACTGGGACTTTCCGCGAGTACGCTACTCGATAGAGGTTGGAAGTATCCAAGGTTAGACCAGCATTGGACGAGGAAGAGATGAACAAGTTCTTTGTCCGGGCACAGGATTCACAATATTACGAAAGGCTAATGGTTATTGAGAATCATAAGTTCTCCGATATCATCAAACTAGGAGAGAGGATTGAAGAGGGTATTAAAAGCGGGATGGTGATAAATTTCGAGGCACTGCAGGACATGAATAAAGCATTGCAATCAGGCGGTATATCAAAGAAGAAAGATGTGGGAATAGTAATGGTGGCCCAGGGACCCAAAACTCCATTTGTATACCAGACCCCTCCACTCACATACCAAACACCTCCACCCACGTACCAACCATCACCTCCCAGATATTCCCAACCTGCTACCGCCTACCACACCTATAACACCCAACCGTATTATTATCAGTCACCTCCAACTCGTCCAAACTACAAAAAACCCAGGCCTAATTTTGACTGCAAACCACCCAGACAACACACCTCCATTGCTCAACCTATACGAAAGGTTGAAAACCGCTGGATATGTCACCCCTATTCCCGCTGTGGCAATGGATAATTCATCTCAATGGGTCAATCCAAAAAAGACATGTGCATATCATTCCGGCATGAAGGGACACACTATTGACGAGTGTCGCACCTTGAAAGACAAGATACAAACAGTAATTGATAGTAAGGTCATACAGGCGAAGGAAGCTGCACCCAATATCCGCAACAATCCTCTCCCAGATCATTGGGGTGGGGGGGTCAATGTGATAGAAACTGATGAAGAGTGGGATCCCGAGGGATCAATCGGGATTATTCGAGAGGGTGACGATCCTAAGAAACCTAAAGTCACGCTCAATCCCATTGTGGTGCAGGTACAACTGCCAGTTGGAGTTAAGGTAGCCGCATTGGTTCCTTTAGAAGTAGAAGTAACGCCACCTGCAGCAATACTCACTCCGTTTAAAGTGGAGGTGGCCATACCTTTCATTGTAACGGTGGCGTCCACACCACCCTTCAGTTCCAATGTTGTACCTTGGGATTATGTGGCCGAGGCTAGAAGAAAGGGAAAGTCAAAGACAGAAGAATCCGGCGCTGCACAAGGAATGACCAGAACAGGATAGGTTTATACACCTTAACACTTAGGAGAAACCAGTAAGCAAGCTTCTAACAAACTTCCCGTCATTGAGACTGGTCCATATGACCTCTAGAGGAAGTTAAATGCAAGGTAGTACTCTGTCATTGATCATCTGAACAAGACTCCCACTCAGATATCTATCGTGTCGCTGTTGCAAAATTCAGAGGCACACATGAATGCTCTAATAAAGGTGTTGAGTGAGGCATATGTACCCAAAAAACATCACTGGTGGAGAAATGACCAATATGGTGGGGCAGGTGCTAGAAAACCATAAAATCACCTTCCACGAGGACGAGCTGCCGCTTGAAGGGTTGATTCACAACAGGGCACTGCACATCACTGTGCAATGCGAAGATAAGTTTATCACCATAGTTTTGATTGACGGAGGATCCAGCCTCAACATATGCCTATTGACAACGTTGAAGAGGTTGGGCAAAGGCCTACATGAGATACGAGAGGGAACTATGAATGTGAAAGAATTCGACGGGTCTTAGAGAGCTACCATTGGAGAAACTAATCTTTTCTTGCAGATGGACCCTACATGGTTTGATGTTGAGTTTTGTGTACTAGACATATCCGCCTCTTACAATCTGCTGTTGGTAAGACCATGGATACACGCCGATGGGGCTGTAACATCTACTTTACATCAGGTCGTGAAGTTTGAATGGAACCACCTGG
This sequence comes from Nicotiana knightiana, assembly GCA_005239525.1. Classification (NCBI taxonomy): domain Eukaryota; kingdom Viridiplantae; phylum Streptophyta; class Magnoliopsida; order Solanales; family Solanaceae; genus Nicotiana; species Nicotiana knightiana. The sequence goes on from ML372331.1 coordinate 94,310, forward strand.
AAGCAATTATCCATGAAGATGGGAGCAACCCCATTTACACTACTCAGGCTATCCCGGTGATTGAAAACAGAAGAAGGTTAGGTGGATAAACCTACAATCGTATCGACTGGGTCAATGCGATTGAGAAAGATAAGTGGTGGAGTAGCAAGATATAAAGCATGCTAGCATGGAGAGGATATGAGCCTGGAAAGGGGCTTGGTAAGAATCTTCAGGGCATCTCCAAACCAATACAGCCAAAGCGCCATGGTACCACTTTTGGGTTGGGATAACAATACACCTGGCAAGAATACCAAGATTGGTCCCCACTGTGGTGTGGTCCATACTGTCCACTTGAGCAGCCTGTGCCACACCTGAATCAGACCTTCCATCAGGCCGATATTATATGGGGATCAAAGGAAGAAGAAGCATTGGCGGAGGAGGAAGGCCCTACTATCCAAGCTGTGGAGAGAGGAGCATTCCTCAAGAACTGTACTGTTAGATCATTAAGGGCCCGACGAGTTCCGGGGTAGAAAGGCTAAATAACATTGTTCACTTTCCTAAAAAAATGATTTCCACTTTTGCACTTTTTCTTTTGTTCTAAATAACATTTTTCAATATTCGAAAAATGTTATTATTTGAAAAATCACTTTTGCTTAACACTTTCAATGAATTGATGTTTATTATTACCACTTTTCTCTCTTATCTTTATCCATACATCATTACTATTTCCTATTTCGATGAATCGACAACTGTGACATGTAATGAGACAATGCAACAAAAGGATAGTGATTCAGAAGAAGAGGATGCAATACCCGAAGAGATCATCAGAGAAGTAGAGGATTTTGAGAACAAACCTAAGTCCAACTTGGATGAAGCTGAGATAGTTAACTTGGGAAATTCTAAAACCGTCAAGGAGACTCGCATCAGCATCCACTTGTCACCGTCAGAGAAAGAGGAGTACACTCGGTTCTTGAAAGAGTATGAGGACATATTTGCATGGTCTTACGACGATATGACCAGATTAAGAACGTCCATTGTGGCCCACAAGTTGCCCACAAATCCAATGTGTCCGCCCGTAAAGCAGAAACTAAGGAAATTCAAGCCTGATATGAGGCTGAAAGTCAAAGAGGAGGTTACTAAGCAGATTAAAGACAAGGTCCTCAGGGTAGTTGAATATCCAACTTGGATGGCCAACATTGTGCCTGTTCCGAAGAAGGATGGGAAAGTTAGAGTTTGTGTCGATTATCGGGATCTCAACAGAGCCAACCCAAAGGATGATTTCCCGCTTCCAAATATACACATCTTGATCAACAATTGTTCCAAGCATGAACTCTAGTCTTTTGTGCATTTCTTCACCGGTTACCATAAGATCTGGATGGACGAGGAGGATGCTGAGAAAACGGCTTTCATTACACCGTGGGTTGTGTACTGTTACAAGATGATTCCATTCGGCCTAAAGAATGCTGGGGCCACCTACATGAGGGCCATGACTACTATTTTTCATGACATGATGCACAAAGAAATAAAGATATATGTGGATGATGTCATCATTAAATCCAAGAAGGCCACATATCACATAGCAGACTTGAGGAAATTCTTCGACAAACTGCGGAAGTAAAACCTGAAGCTAAACCCTGCAAAGTGTGCATTCGGGGTTCCTGCCGGAAAGCTATTGGGATTCATCGTCAGTTGCCGGGGAAAAGAATTTGATCTATCGAAGGCCAAATCCATCCAAGAGTTACCACCGCCAAAGAGTAAGAAAGATGTGATGAGTTTCCTGGGACGCCTTAACTACATCAGCCGTTTCATAGCACAGTTCACAGTAATATGTGAGCCGATTTTTAAGATGTTCAATAAGGGCGCTGCAACTAGTTGGACCGAGGATTACCAAAAGGCTTTTGACAAAATCAAAGAGTACTTATCAACACCACCAGTTTTAGTCCCGCTAGAGCCAGGTAGACCACTGCTACTCTACCTTGCAGTGCTACATGGAGCGTTCGGCTGCGTTCTGGGGCAGCACAATGAGACAGGGAGAAAAGAACAAGCCATCTAAAACCTGAGTAAGAAGTTCACATCTTATGAAACACGGTACTCTCTGCTGGAACGTACTTGTTGTGCCTTGACCTGGATAGCTCAGAAGCTGAGGCATTACTTCTGTGCCTATCAACATATGTCATATCAAGGATGAATCCTTTGAAATACATCTTCCGAAAGCCCATGCCCACTAGAAAACTAGCTAAATGGAAAATATTGTTGAGTGAATTCAACATCATCTATGTAACTTAGAAAGCAGTCAAAGGACAGGCACTTGCAGGCCACCTTGTTGAAAACCCTGTGGGAGGAAAATACGAGACTTTAAAGACGTATTTTCCCGATGAAGAGGTATCATTCGTAGGAGAAGACATTGCTGAAGCCTACGAAGGTTGGAGAATGTTCTTTGACGAAGCGGCGCACTTCAAAGGAGTCGGCATTGAAGTCGTCTTGGTATCAAAAACTGGTCAACATTATTCGGTATCTGCGAAACTCAAATTCCCCTGCACCAACAACATGGCGGAATACGAAGCTTGCATATTGGGCTCAACATGGCTGTTGACATGAACATTCAGGAACTGCTAGCAATCAGCGGTTCAGATTTGCTTGTGCACCAGGTACAAAGAGAGTGGGCTACCAAGAATTCTAAGGTATTTCCATATCTGCATCATGTGCAAGAAATGAAGAAGAGGTTCACAAAGATAGAGTTTCAGCATGTCCCCATAATTCAGAATGTGTTTGCCGACACATTAGCTACTTTGTCATCAATGATACAACATCCAGACAATAACTTTATCGATCCTATCCCAGTAAGGATCCATAATCAGCCGACATATTGTGCTCATATCGAAGAGGAGACAGACGGTAAGCCTTGGTTCCACGACATCAAGGAGTATTTGGAAAAAGGAGAATACCCGGAGCATGCAAACCATACTCAAAAGCGCACACTTCGGAGGTTGTCCAACCATTTCATCCACAGTGGAGGAACCCTATATAGAAGAACTTCTGATCAAGGACTATTTAGGTGCGTCGTCGCAAAGGAAGCTTCTAAGTTGCTTGAGGAGATACATGCTGGGACATACGGGCCGCATATGAATGGTTTTGTGATGTTCTAAATGTCAATACCACACAAGAGGGGGGGGGAGGAGGATGATTTGTGTGGTGTCCGATTTTTGCATGCACTAGTTATAGAAGGACCAGGTTCTTCTATGTGTTCCAACCTCTACTATTTGCGGAATAATAAATACAGAAAATAAAGAACACAAAGATTTTTACATGGAAAATAACTGACTCAAAGGTGAAAAAACCACGACCTACTTCCCAGTAGGATTATTCCCAAACTCTTTACTAAATCAGTGAGCCAAACAGCATTTACAAAATCTCTTTTATAAACCTAGTATTACCTATAATCCCTTTGTAGAAAACTAGCCTCTAGCTATTTGCGACAAACTCCAAGTTAGCTATAACTTGAAAACACACAGTACCTTATCATTTTGCAATCTTTTCGATCAGGAGATAACTCTTTATTTCCCAGATTTCATTTATCTCCTGCATGTGCACCTCACGTGCCTTAACTCTGCATGTGTCTATGTCTCTAGTGATGGACCTAGTTCATATTTCAGTTCCTTTGTCAATCTTCAAAACCATTCCATTTCTTGGTCCAAGAAATTCCCCCTTTTTGATGATGAGAAACTCTGTGCTTAGGCCTGTAACTAACTTAATCCAACATTTACACATTTTAGAGTATTGAGCATTTGTGATAAAAGAACCAGGTTCATTAGGTTATAAATATCACATGTTCAGGGTAGCACATGACCATTTCCCCCCTTTTTGGTATCATCGAAAAAGTTGCAAATTTTGAAAAGTTCCAGATATTTAAGAATTACTCATGGCCACTAGGGAAACTGCAAGTGCAATCATGTATTAATCATCAACAGTGAACCAATAATTTAATCTATCAAAGAAAAAGAAACAATATTAAGAGCAAAAAACAGCAGAATTAATTGATAGAAGGAATTGTTCATCCACAATCCACAGACAGAAAGAGAAACAGTTAAAACTATGAGTAAAAAAAATCCCTAATCTGGGTCACTGAAGTACTAAGACAGGCTGGACTACTAAGGTTGGGAAGGGCTGGAGGCTGGGTTTTTGGCTTGGAGAAGAGATAACATATCCCTAAGGATTCCCTCATTCTTCTCCTTCTCTTTAGCAAGCTCAGTTCTGAGAGCATCCCTCTCAGATTCAACCTCTGCTAGACGGTTATTCAGTCGAAGTATTTCTGCATCCTTCATCCCACTTTTATGCACAAGTGCTCTGACTTTGCTGTTCAAAGGTGTCTTCCGGGATGAACCAGATTCATTTACAGTGATATTGATAGCATAGTCACAATCCAGAAGAGTATTAATGCCAAAATAATCCTTGGTTGAAGCCATCTCTGCTTTCTTCAATGGCACCTTGTAGTGGGCAAGGACAAAGGTAAGAATAAAGCCATATGGAATGGCATGGGCTTTGGAGCCATTGATCACTCTATCCAGCAGCTGAATGATGAAGTAGGGCCAATTTATCTGCCTCCCACTGTCCAGGCACTCTATCAGGACTAAATCCATGTAGTTTGCGATGTGCCTCCTCTCCTGTCTTGGCAATACGCATTTGTTGATAAACTCAAATACCACTTTGTGTGGGGACTTCATATCATTTTTGTAAACTGACTTAGGCTCAACCTCCTCTTCATTGTCGCATAATTTTCTTGTGATTTGAAGAACAGTTGGAAGATCATCTAAGCTTGGCCATTTTTTCCTAGTGTAGTCATCATATCCTTCAGATGGGATGCTAAGGATCTCTCCTAATTCTTTGGCATCAAAAGAAATTTCTATCCCCTTCACTTGGCTAGTGACTCTCCCATCCTTGACACCAGCATTTACCATGAATTCAACTATCTCATTTCTGTCCAAACGTCCATCCAACTGAAGGACCATGTCCTTCCAGCCCTGCACCTCCAGCTTATCCAACAACAAAACCATGCCAGCTTCTTTCAAATCTTTCAATAACCTCCCCTACAGAATGGTGCGCTTCCCAAATTTTGTCAAGTTATCCTTCTCTCCATCTAAATCAGTTCCATCCTCATCACTCCAAACATCATCTTCAATAGTTTGCACTTTCTTAGGTTTTACTGTAGACATGGTTCTCCTGGCTACAGTTAAGGTTTCATCAGACACAGGTGCAGACTTCTTGGAGGAAGTCTTAGCTTTCTTTGGTCTTGGAGTCTGAATCTCAACCCCTGCCATTTGTTCATCTTGATGGACCAGGTCCATCTCATCAATCTCAACAACCTCTGCAGGCTCAGCAACTTTCTCCTTTCCCTTTGCATTCCTCTTTCTTTTACTCTCTTCCAAGGATTTCTATAACTCCTCCTCACTCTGCCTTAGTGTGCTTCTTGTGGTTCTTCCTCTTGGAAGAGGAATTTCAGAATCAGTAGAGGGAGTGGCCTTCCTCTTATTACTCGCTCCAGTTGTTCCAGAAATCTGAACCTTGGAGTTCTTTTCTTCTTTAGTTTTGTAACTTTTATCTAACTTCTTCAAAAGATCAGCTAAGGTTTCCTCAGTAGATGAACCAGGTTCATCTTTAGACTTCCATAGATTTACTAACCCTTCAGCTGCTTCTCTTGATTCACTTCCCCCTGACTTCTTGGCTCCCTCTTCTTGGCTCCCTCCCTCACTCTTTCCCCCTGACTAACACCTCGCTTCACTCCGACCTCCCTCTCTCTCTATTTCTTTCTCAAATCTATTTTTACTACCTCTTCATCTTACTTCTGGAAAATCCACATCTATCACAGACCCAACCAAAATAAACATGTTTTCTAAATTCTCCGATATTTTAGACACATTCTCAGAATTGATCTTAGGTACATATGATACCTGTTCAGAATCAGATGATCCTGCTGCTTCCTCAGTAGCTGATTTAAACAAATCACTTGAATTTTCTGATTCTGGAGCCTGACTGGCTTGTAGTTGCATTCAATTTTCTGGCGAGATAACCTGTATCCACTATTTTTCTGGCAAGCATTTTAGCCCTTCTTTTTCTGGGTTCTGAACTAGGGCTAGGTTGAGGAATAGTGGGACTGGTCTGAGATGGAGTAGGACTTGGTGGTGAAGGTGTTGAGGAAGTCGAAGATGGAGTAACAAGTGGTGGATTACCAGGGTTGTCTGAAGAGTTAGTTATTTTTTATTGAAGATGGAAGAAGAAAATTTTGATTGAGAATGAGGGTAAGGGAGATGAAAGGGTTTCGACGGTTGTAGAGTTGGTGAATGATTTCAGAGGTGATGATGGGGGTTTTTAAAAGAAGGAAGTAATTAATGTATAACTGCAGCCTTTTTGGGTCAAATAGAGGTCTTATCACCTCTGCAACTGATCAGTTAGAGGTGACGGTTACTGCTTCCCTAGGTTCTAGGCGGTTTAGTTTTAATTGAGAGTCTTAGGGTAGACGGAACTGGTTCAAAATGGGATACGTATAGATTGTGAAAACATTTTGATTAGGTAGAGTTCTGCTCATGAATAACTATTAATATTTCAAAGCGTGTATAGTAGAGAACACATGCCTCGCCTTTCAGATGAACCATGACTGATGAACCAGGTTCATCATGTCAGAATCCTCTTGATCAAGCCTGAATTTTCAACAATAGAGAAAACAACATTAGTAACCAGTGAATCATCTCAAAACATGGAAAAAGAATATGATATTTACAGCATGAGACTGAGTAACAATTAATCATATTATTTACACAAATTCCAAAATTTCTATCCAATTTTTTTTTGTTTTTGTTTTTTTCATGTACATTCTGAACTGGTTCAATTAGGTGATCTTAATCATCCCTAATTCTAACCCGTTCCTTTCAAAATGCTCTCTACTTAGTGCTTTTGTAAAGATGTCAGCAATCTATTTAGCAGTAGCACAAAATTCAATGAGATCAGTCCCTTCTCATAATTATCCCTTAAAAAAATGATGTCTAACATCTATGTGCTTTGTCCGTTTACGATGAACGGGGTTCTTTGTCATACTTATAGCACTAGTGTTATCAAAAAAGATAGGGATGCATCCAAACATCGATTCCAAAGTCTATAATTGTTGTTTAATCCACAGTAGTTGAGCACAACATGAGGCTGCAACTACATACTCAGCCTCAGCAGTAGATAGAGCCACATAATTTTGCTTTTTAGTGGCCCAATACACGAGACATGAGCCCAGAAAATGTGCCATACCTGAGGTGCTCTTTCTATCCACTAGAAAACCTGCATAGTCAGCATCATCATATCCCACAAGATTGAAGTTACTACCTTTTGGATACCAAAGACAGAGATCAGTGGTGCCTTTTAGGTATCTCAAGATTCTCTTAACATCAGTTAAGTGGGATACCTTTAGATTAGCCTAAAATCTTGCACAAAGTCCTATGCTGAAAATAAAATCATGTCTGCTGGCAGTAAGATACAACAGTGAACCAATCATTCCCCTATACAACTTTTGATCAACAGATGAACCAGGTTCATCTATATCCAATTTTGTGGTTGTTGCTATAGGAGTATCAATTTCTTTTGAGTCTTCCATTTTAAACCTTTTAAGCAACTCTTTAGCATACGTTTGCTCATGGATCATAGTTCCATTTGAATTTTGTTTAATTTGTAAGCCTAAAAAGAAATTTAGCTCACCCATCATACTCATTTCAAATTCACTTCCCATTAGTTTTGCAAATTCTTTACTTAAGCTTATCAGTAGTTGCTCAATATTATGTCATCTACATATATGTGAACTACCAAGAGATCTTTACCTTTTTCTTTCGAGAATAAAGTACTGTCAATTTTACCTCTCTTGTAGTCATGCTCAAGCAGGAATTTTGATAATCTTTCATACCATGCTCTTGGAGCTTGCTTGAGTCCATACAGTGCTTTGTCAAGTTTGTACACATGATCTGGATTCTCCTTGTTCTCAAACCCTAGAGGTTGCTTCACAAACACTTCTTCCTTGAGATAGCCATTTAGGAAGGCACTTTGGACATCCATCTGATGAAGAGTGAATTCCATGTAAGCAGAAAAGGCTATGAGGAGTCTTATTGCTTCGAATCTTGCCACTGGAGCAAAAGTCTCATCACAGGCTATGTCTTCCTCCCGACTGTATCCTTGTACAACCAGTCTTTCCTTGTTTCTTGTCACTATTCCATCTTCATCAAGTTTGTTTCTGAAGACCCACTTTGTGCCAATTACTGATCTATCCAGGGGTCTTTGTACCAGATACCAAACTTGACTCCTTTCGAATTGGTTGACTTCATCTTGCATTGCATTCACCCAGTCTGCATCCTGCAAAGCCTCAACAACTTTCTTAGGTTCAATAAGAGATAGGAAAGTATCAATACCACAAATATTCTTCAAAGAGGATCTGGTTTTGATTCCAGAGGTTGGATCAATGATAATGTTCTCAATAGGGTGAGAACTTTGATATTTGTATGGTTTCACAACCAACTGGTTACTCCTTGAATTTCCTTCAGTGCCTTGTTGCTGTGGAACATGATCAAGTACAGTTTCCAATGAGGTTTGTAAGTTAATTTGTTCAGTTCCCCCTGTCATGTTCCCAGGGAGGGATGAACCTATTCCATCACCTATTCCTTCCTCCAGTGTTGCTCCAGTTTGGACAGAGTTTCTGACCAGCCTAATTTCTTCATCCTCTTGTTCCTGTCTCTCAGAAAGAATGTTAGTTTCATCAGAAACTACATGCACACTTTCTTCAACACACATAGTTCTTTTGTTATAGACTTTATAAGCCTTACTATATGAAGAACATCCCAAGAATACTCCCTCATCACTTCTGGGATCAAACTTACCTAGGGAGTATTTACCATTGTTGTGCACAAAGCACTTGCAACTAAAAGCCCTAAGGTGGGCCATATTAGGCTTTCTCCCTTTAAGTAACTCATAGGGAGTCTTCTCTACAAGTGGTCTAGTCATGCACCTATTTATGATATAGCATGCAGTATTAATAGCTTCTGCCCAGAAGCTATAAGGTAGTTTACTAGAAAGAAGCATAGTCCTAGACATATCTTCAAGTGTCCTATTCTTTCTTTCAACCACTCCATTTTGTTGTGGAGTTCTAGGGGCAGAGAAGCTGTGATCTATTCCATGCTCATCAGAAAATTCAGCAAATTTAGCATTTTCAAATTCAGTGCCATGATCAGACCTAATTGATGCAAGTTGATTTCCTAATTGTTTTTTATTTTTTCTACAAAAATAAGTAAACATGTCGAATGCCTCATATTTAGATGTTAGAAACAATGTTAAGATAAATCTAGAATAGTCATCAACAAACACCATCACATATCTCTTACCACCTCTACTTAAGGTTCTCATTGGACCACAAAAATCCATATGGATCAGTTCCATCGATCTGGTGGTACTTACCACTTTCTTACTTTTGAAAGAGGATCTTACCTGCTTCCCCCTTTCACAAGCCTCACAAACTTTGTATTCCTTGAGCTTAATGTTACACAGACCTATCACTAAGTCCTTGGAGATTCGTTTGTTGAGTTGACTCAGACTTGCATGTCTAAGTCTCTTATCCAAAGGAGGGGATCACTGTCCAGCACACTTTAGCATGTAAATTCATTTTCTGAAAGTGTGGACAGATATATGATGTATATATTGTTCACTCTTTTTCCATGAAAAACAATCTTGTCCGTGAAAAGCTTCATTACAAAACATTTTGTAGAGGTGAATGCTACCAAGTTGCCTCTGTCACACAGTTGTGACACACTGACTAGGCTATATTTCAATCCATCTATTAGGTAGACATTCTCAATGGAACGTGTGTCATCCTTACCTACCTTACCAACCCTAAGGATTTCACCTTTCTTTCCATTTCCAAAGGAGACATTTCCTCCTTTGAGGTCCTCAAGTGAAAGGAATTGGTCCTTGTTACCAGTCATGTGTTTTGAGCAGCCACTATCAATGTACCATATTTGGGTACTTCCTTTCACTCGCACCTATAAAAGAAAATCAGGGGTTAGTATTAGGAACCCAAACTAGTTTGGGTCCCTTTCTATAAGAAAAAGGATGAATTTAATCCCTTTTAGCCTAGTTTGGTAACCAATTCTTCCCTCGAACAAAACTTATATTGTTTTGACTGGCCTGCTCTTTTGCATTGCATTCACTTTTATAGTATCCAGTTTTACCACAGTGGGTACAGATTTTGTTCTCAGGAAGGGTGAGGTACTTGCTTTTAGGATCCCATTTAGGCAGCTGACTCCCAAAGCCAACCTCTCCTATTGCTACTATGTTCATGTAGCCATGTCAAAGCATCGGAGGATCTATTCCATTTACAAGTTCCGTCTAGCTCATGCTTGACCTTACCAAGTTCCCCCTTCATCGTTCTTATCTGTTCATCCTTCATCTATAACTCATCTTTTAGTTTTCCTATATTTTCTTCTAAGGTGAGTTGAGACTTGTTAGCTATCTTTTTACTGGTTCCTAGTTTCAGTTTTAGATTTTCACATTTTAACTATAGGATATTTGTCTCAAGTGGATGAACATGGTTCTTCATAGCAGTGTTTTCACTCACATTCTCACTTACTCTGAGTTCCAGGTTTTTGCACTTTGCTTTTAAAATTACACACTCCTTAGACAGTTGTTCCTTTTCCTTATTAATTACCTCAGATTCATCAATAAAGTCTAGTAGTAGTTCATAGAGTTTTTCTTTGGACAAGAACTTAATCTTGTCTTTGAGATGAAATATACTTACCTCAGATTCCTCATGAGATTCCTCATCTGAATCACCAACTACCATAAGTGCTTGTTCATCTCCATTTCATCATCTGAGTCCTCATCTGAACTTTCTCCCCAAGCAGCGACCATAGCCTTTGTTGATACTTTGTTCTTCTTGGGAAGAACCTGTTCCTTCTTCCGGTTCCTTCATTCAGTCCTTTCCTTTTTCCATTCTACTTCCCACTGAGGGTAGTTCTTGATGTGATGATCAGTCTTCCCACATTTTTAGCATCCCTCATTAGTCATTTTTTCTGGTACCCTTGCCTTGTTGTAGTTTCCACCTCTTGAGGAGCCCTTTCCTCTCATAATATATTTCTTGAAATCCTTGGTGATCATAGCCATTTTGTCTTCTTCCAGATCTTCTCCTTCAGTGATTCTCAGTGCCTGAATCCTTTCCTTCTTGGGAGCATCCATCTTCATTGTCTGCCTTCTATATTCATAGGTAGTAAGATTTCCAATTAGCTCATCCAGTTTGAGAGTTGCAATGTTCTTGGATTCTTGAATTGCAGTGATCTTGCTCTCCCACGAGACTGGAAGAAGCCTTGTCAAAATCTTCTCAACCTTGTCTTCCTCAAGAAGAGTCATTCCAAGAGATTTCAGTTCATTAGTCAGTGTAGTGAATCTAGTGTACATCTCTTGAATGGTCTCTCCTTCCTTCATAGAGAAATTTTTATATTGAGAATATTGTAGAGTACCTCTGGATCTCTTCACTTGAGTAGTTCCTTCACGAGCCACTTGAAAAGTGTCCCAAATTTCCTTGGCAATGGTACAACTTTGAATTCTACTATACTCATCTGGACCAAGTCCACACACAAGCCACTTCTTGGCCTTGGCATATTTCTCCCACTTTCTTAAATCCTCAGCAGTGCAGGCAACTCTTGTCTTTGGCACTTCTACTCCTTCAGCATTTGTCTTCATGGTGGCCAAAGGTCCATCAATAACAATATCTCATAGTTCGTAGTCTTCTCCACTTATATGGTCTCTCATCATGTTCTTCCACCAGGAGTAGTACTGGCCATTGAAGAGTAGAGGCTTAGTAGTTGATTGTCCTTCACAGTTCCCAGGTGGTTCACTCATCTTGATCTTTTCCTAAGGTGTTAGCCTCTTCAAGGACAACCCGCTCTGATACTAATTGATGTTCTAAACGTCAATACCACACAAGAGGGAGGGGGTGTGATTTGTGTGGTATCCAATTTATGCGTGCACTAGTTATAGAAGGACCAGGTTCTTCTATGTGTTCCAACCTCTACTATTTGTGGAATAATAAATACATAAAATAAAGAACACATAGATTTTTACGTGGAAAACACCTGGCTCAAAGATGAAAAAACCACGACCTACTTGCCAGTAGGATTTTCCCAAACTCCTTACTAAATCAGTGAGCCAAACAACATTTACAAAAACTCTTTTATAAACCTAGGATTACCTATAATCCCTTTGTAGCAAACTAGCCTCTAGCTATTTGCGATAAATCCAAGTTAGCTATAACTTGAAAACACACAGTACCTATTACAGACGCTTCTAGTTAAAGCTGAAAGGTACAAGTTGAAATCACCTACTACAAGTAACTAGACTAAAAGACAACAGTTGGAACTGGTTCTTCTATCTGGTTCAAGTAGCTTCAGAGTCGCACACTTAAATCTCACACGAACTGCTTGAAAAATTTCCTTGCTAATTTTGCTCTCAATTCTTGCTTAACTTCTGCTTTTGTGCGTACCTGTACAATAAGAACAATCTGTAATATATAGGATTAGTAGACGAGAGATTTACTAGAGTTATAATGCTACTATTCCTTGGTGGAAGAGTTCTAGTTAATCTCTACTCCTCGAATCCTTCCTTATCTTCGATTCTGTTCTTACTGAATAAGGAGTCCTTCTCTTTATCATTTTGCAATATTTTCGATCAGGAGATATATCTTTATTTCCCAGATTTCGTTTATCTCCTGCATGTGCACCTCACGTGCCTTAACTCTGCATATGTCTATGTCTCCAGTGATGGACCTGGTTTATCTTTGAGTTCCTTTGTCAATCTTCAAAACCATTCAATTTCTTGGGCCAACATTTTATCTTGGCCAAGAAGATACTCAGGGAAGGTTACTTTTGGATGACCAAGGAAACGGATTGCATCCGGTATGTTCAGAAATGTTACCAATTTCAAGTGCATGCAGACATGATAAAAGTGCCACCAAACGAGCTTAATGCAACAAGTTCACCTTGGCCTTTTCCCACTTAGGGAATGGATGTCATTGGTCCGATCGAGCCCACCGCCTCAAATGGGCATCGATTTATTTTAATGGCTATCGACTACTTCACTAAATGGGTTGAAGCTGCATCTTACAAAGCTGTAACCAAGAAGGTCGTTGCGGATTTTGTTTGTGACCGAATTATTTGTCGGTTCGGGGTTCCAGAGTCCATCATCACTGACAATGCCGCCAATCTCAATAGTGATATGATGAAAGCCATGTGTGAGACTTTCAAAATCAAGCACAAGAATTCCCTCACATATAGGCCCCAAATGAACGGAGGCGTGGAAGCTGCCAACAAAAATATCAAGAAGATGCTAAGGAAAATGGTAGAAAATCATAAACAATGGAACGAGAAGCTACCATTCACCTTACTGGGATACCATACCACAGTCCGCACATCAATCGAGGCAACTCTCTATTTGCTGGTTTATGATACTGAAGCTGTCATTCCTTCCAAAGTGGAGCATCTAGCCCTCATACACGGAAAGAGGATGAACGCGGTATGTCACGGACAACTTTATCAGAACAGAATGTCCGGATCCTTCACCAAAAAAGTCAAGCCGAGACAGTTCACACCGGGGCGGCCGGTGTTGAAAAAGATCTTCCTGCATCAATATTAAGCCAAAGGGAAATTCTCTCCCAACTGGAAAGGTCCTTACATGGTTCACAGAGTATTGACAGAAGGAGCCCTCATACTCGTATAAATGGACGGAGAAATTTGGCCAAAACCAATCAACTCAGATGCAGTCAAAAGATATTATGTGTAAATCATCCTACTCTTTTCTACATGATGTAAATTGAACTATGCTCGGCCTGATTCCCGTTTAAGAGGGGATACGTAGGCAACCCTGTGAGTTCGGTCACAATTCAATAAAATTTCCATTTCCCCCATAATCAGAAACTGGTGCAGAATTTTGAGGAGGACCCTCAAAATTCTGAAGCAAGTTCAGCCAATCACAACATATAGAGAAGTCATAAGTGTTATTCAGTTAATTGGGGAAGAATTTTGAGGAGGATCCTAAAAATTCTACGGCAGAAGGAGTCGCAATGTCTTTGATCGTGTCACAGCCACTGGTTCATCTAACCAATTTCTAAATTATATTTTACTATGTCTTAAAAAATTATACATGCATGGTTTTGAACATAAACTCTGCTTTAGCGAACGCTACCCCGATAATTTGAACAGGGTATCCAGAAGGAATAAAGAAAATCAAGCAAGCAGACGAAGGCACGAACCAACCTTCCCCTGCAAAACTCACGACTTTTATTTGAACGCAGGAATAAGGAATATGCACATATTGGAATCACAGCCTTCGTAGCAATAAAGATACCAAACTCACTTCCAGTTAAGAAATACTCTGCTATTACTTATTTGCATGAGACTAAGATCTGTCTCAATCTTGCATGAGGCTAAGACCTGCCTCCCTACTTGCATAAGGCTAAGCTCTACCTTCTATTTGCATGAGACTAAGCTCTGTCTCAATCTTGCATGAGGCTAAGCCCTACCTCCATATCTACATAAGGCTAAGACCTGCCTTCCCTCTGCATGAGACTAAGCCCTGTCCTGAACTCTGCATGAGACTAAGCTCTGTCTCAATCTTGCATGAGGCTAAGCGCTGCCTTCATATCTGCACAAGGCTAAGCCCCGCCTTCCCTCTGCATGGGACACCCTGTACCGAACTTTGCATGAGACTAAGCTCTGTCTCAATCTTGCATGAGGATAAGCCTTGCCTCCATATCTGCATAAGGCTAAGCTCTGCCTTCCCTCTGCATGGGACTAAGCCCTATCGCGAACTTTGCATGAGACTAAGCTCTGTCTCAATCTTGCATGAGGCTGAGCCCTGCCTCCATATCTGCATAAGGCTAAGCTCTGCCTTCTCTCTGCATAGGACTAAGCCCTGTCCCGAACTTTGCATGAGACTAAGCTCTGTCTTAGTGAGGCCAAGCCCTACCTCTCTATTTTCATGAGGCTAAGCCCTGCCTCTCTACTTGCATAAGGCTAAGCACTGCCTTCTCTTTGCATGGGACTAAGCCCTGTCCCGAATCTTGCATAAGGCTAAGCACTGCCTTTATCTTTGCATGGGACTAAGCCCTGTCCCGAATCTTGCATAAATCTAAGCACTGCCTTTCTCTTTGCATGGGACTAAGCCCTGTCCCGAGTCTTGCATAAGGCTAAGAACTGCCTTCTCTTTGCATGGGACTAAGCCCTGTCCCGAATCTTTGCACGAGACTAAGCACTGTCTCTCTTGCATTGTCTCTCCTCTTCTCTCGGGCTAAGCTCTGCCATCAACTTCATACAAGACTAAGCCCTGTCTTGTTGCTTCTAGCATCATGTCTTTGCACCTCATGGGCTGAAATATCGCCAGCTTATCCAAGCGTCATATTCTGAAGGCACCATCCACATAGCTGGAAGACGCCATGCCATGGCCTGAGGATCTCTCAAACTTGCATATCATTATTCAAAGGCGTCATGGTTCGGAGGCACCATTTTCATGGCCCGAGAACACCATTTCATGGCCTGCGAATTCCTTGCCGCTCAATTCATGGCCCGGGACATCATGGTCTATAGACGTCATCCTCAATCGTCCAAAGACAATCCTCATGGTCTGAAGAGAATTTGCATCATGTTTAAATTTATGCAAAGATATATGCTTGTAATGCGTCTTTTATTTGCCGGTAACCCGATGAGCAACCATTACCCCAATGGGAGCAATCCCGCTCCATTTCCTTCACACTATTTCAAACCTGATCGCTCACCGCAACCATTCAAAACCTTGTGTCCGTTCTTGTGATGACTTCATCGGCATATTTCATCGGTGAATCCAGAACTACGCACGACCTGATTCCTGTAAAACCAGGGATATGTAGGCAGCTCGGAGACCAGACTGCGGCCTATGCCTCTGAAATCACCCTACTTCGTCAAAATTGGCCATCATATCTTTATCCGATAACTCCTTCATCCTTCCCGGGTAAAGAGGGACAGTTGTTGATACCCGATTTTCTCTATATTATTTTTAAAATGCATATATAGCTTCAAAATAATGCATGAGCATCAATTAATATTTTTCATAATTTCTGCATTTTTCTAAGGAGTTTTATCAATTTATCCCAGTATTTTACTATAGAAATTACTAATTGCATCACAAATGGTTTTATAATAATTTTTATTGCTTAATTATTTCATGAATAGCCACATTTACATTTTTAAGGTTATAATTACAATAACTTTGCAATAATAACCCATGTGTGCATAATTACCTTATTTCACCAGAAAATAGCTTTTTATATTTTTATAATATTAAGTAATTATATTAAATCAGTTTTATGCATGAAAATTATTTTTTATAATTTATTAACTATTTTACAAAATATTTATCAAACTAATTGGGTATTTAACAAATAGCCTTTTTAATTTTGTTTTAATTTCAGACCTAGTCCAAAACATTACCCCTAGCCCAATTAGAATCACAACCCAAAATCAAAACCCAATTCTTCTAACCCGCCTCAACCCCAGATGGAATCCTGGCCGTTGATCTCAGAAGATCAACGGTCCAGGATCCATTTCCTTTTTTAATTACACTAAACGACCCTAAACCTAATCATTTTTCCAATTCTGCTGCCCCTAAATCCCCTCTTCCTCTCTTCTCTCTCAACCTTCCCCTAACCCTAGCCCTCCGTCACCTGAACCCCCTTCAATCCATGGGGTTCCTCTTCGATCTTAGGTCTTATCCGGCCTCTTACCTTCACTGGTTGTTCGACTTCTTCACGGCTTGAAGGAATCTCAAAGAGATTCAACTCAGAGTCGACCTAAACTCTTCACTTTTCGATGAACTTGCCTTGTGTCCTCACTATTTTTTTGAGTATTGTTATTTTTTATATTTATGGCTTGAAACTCCGGTTCTTAACTGGATTTTTCTCACCTCGTTCCATTCTTCAAAACCCTAATCTCTTTCTACTTGAGCCTTTTCAGATCCTTGTAGATCTGAGATGATTTTAAGTTTTATTTGATATTTCTCTTTAAAAACTTTCTGTGTTCTCTTATTATTAACTGATTGTTTGTTTTCTCTAAAGCTAGGGTTTCATCCCTTTAAGTTTCTGCAAATACTAAATTTTTTCTAAGTGTTTAACCCTGGTTTTATTTACTTGTTCGACTGATTCTCATGTCTATGTTCTAAACCCTAGAGTTTCTACTTATCTCATTGATTGTTTCAATATTTGTCCATTATTCTTTAATTAACAGAGATTAAATTATTTTATTTGACTAATTAGGGTCCGAAATTATATTATTCTGCTAAGATTGTTACTTTCCGTGATTTTTACCTATTTTCCTTATTTGTGAAACATAAACTGGTACTACTTTCCTTAATTATGCTATTGATTGAATCTCTGGGTTCTAATTTATTCCAACCGACTTATAAATAGACTTATTTCTTGACTTATTTAAACCCCAATCTGAGTTGTTAATTGATTCTCCCCAATTTAATGGATTTTTCCCGAATTTTGTTGAGTTATTTGATTGAGTTTAGCCCCAATTAACGGGCTGATTTTACTTGTATGACTTATTTATGAACTATAATATTCTTTGCCTTATTTGTTTTACCCTGCTAAGTGCTATATAAGCCCCCCCCCCCCCCCCCCCCCCCCCTTTTCTGATTTTAAAAACACACGGACACACTCAGAATGATACAGAAACATACACACACAAACTCTTACTCACACACTCTTTGCATTGTAATTCTTTCTGTTACTTGTGTTTGATGCACTGTCTAGCCGGCTGAAAGTCAAGGCTAGACTATCAGATTCAACTTGCCTTCACCTTTCTGCATGCTATCTTTTAACTGGTGTGCCCCTATTTTGTTATCATGTTCTCTTCTATATACTATGTAGTCAATTTTATTATGAATTCCAATATGCTTCTATTTTGAAATCTGATTCCTACCCATCTTTTTCATTAACCACTATGACTTAGTTCTTACTATTTTATATTGTTCCATGTGTTTTATAGTAATAGTTTATTTCAGACTTTGATGCTCCTGTTTGCTATGTAGTTCCTGCCTATCTCCTTCTCAACTAGCATGCCTTCATTCCTTTCTTGTTCTATGTGCTGATGATTTACCTTATCATGTTTCTGATTAATTCATGATTTATGTGTACTTCTTTCAAGACTAATGTGCTTTAAATTCCTACTACCTTTTCTGTATGGCTGTCTGATTAGTCATTTTAACTTCAACATGTTTCTCTCTGTTAAATACATGTCTATATGATTCCACCTAGTAATAGTTAATAAACTAAGTCAACTTAAGCAATGTGAAACCTTGTTTGACTCAATTCTGACCCTGTTCTTCCTATAATTCAAGTGTTCCTGCTCTTGTTGTGACTATTGGTACCTATGTCTAAACCAATCTGCTAGGATGTGGTTCTGTTCTATTTGTGATCTTGTAATCTGTTTCTGTTCACTTCTAAAATCCAAGCTTTTTCTAAAACTATCTCCTACCTGTTTTTCAACTCCCACTCTTAGTTATTTAGGGTCCTGCCCCTCTAGTGTGAGCACTGCCTAGGAGTCCATGAGACTCCTCCTAACTTTGACACATTGGGGCTGGCCTTTTCAAACTTATTTACAAAAAAACTATTTCTTTGAGAAGGTTCTGGTATGAGCACTGCCCGGGGTCCTGAGGCCCTTGGGAACTCTGACACACTAGAAGCCATTTGGTGTATTATGGACTATTGGTGTACCTCAGACTTGCTTGAAGGCCTGGCTTCCAGGATTGACACTGGGCCTGCAAAGACTCCCTATAATATAGTGATTTTCATTATATAAGTCATTTGTATTGGCCTGTAATAACAATCTTTGTAAAACAGAATGTTGGGTTATTAGTAAAGGCTGCAGAGGGACTTTATATGTATATATATTTTTGGGTTCGGGTAGAAGTCATGCCTATAGGTTATTGTGGTGATGATTTATATGCATTAGAAATCATGCTCATAGGACTTATCTCATTCTTTGAAATCCTGAATTTTCACATATTGCATCTTAGAAATCCTGCTTCTAGGTCGTTATCAATTCTGCCTCAAGTACCATATTTTCAAAATCTCTATGTGTGCATTAGAAATCATGTTTCTAGGTTCTTTTGTTGAACTCGCTTGGCAATTAGTTGACACCTTCATTCACCTAGATATCATTCCTATAGGAAACACATAAAAATCAGTCTTGACACTTAGACATCATCCATATAGGAGATAAGTGTAAAAACAGTTAGATATCATGCCTATAGAGAAAAAATGTATGAAATCAGTTTCTATATTTAGATGTCATAATGCTTGTAATCAATTTTAGCACATAGAAAACATGCCTATAGGATCTTAAATATGAAATCTGCCTATTAAAATCAATCACTGGTTTATAAGCATGTTCTGGTTAACATTTAGATATCATGTCTATATGATTCTTCCTGGTTATCACTTATGCAAGCCTGTGGGATAATTAAAATCCTGTGTTAAAATTGTGATTTTTTCCTGCTTGAAACGCGCTCAGATTCTGTATTAACAAAAATCAGTAGGCAAATTTATAGGTATTCGGTGCCTCGCTTATTAAAACTGCTATATATGCTCATTTAGATATCCTGCCTATAGGACTCCTAAATCATTTAAAACTCTTTGTTTGAATAAGCGTGCAACTATTTGTCTATTTGTGGAGGTTTATGAGCCCCTTTAATTGCTCCTTATGTGACAGTCCCATATGATTTTTGTTTGTCGCTTAGTTTTTCTCCTTTTAAGTAATATAGGTTTGTCTAGAACTATCCCAAATAAAGGTCCTAATACCTCCAGGGACATAGGTAAGGGAGGAGTAGTGCACACATAGGATACGTACTGGATACTATTAGAACACTTAGGTAATAATTAATAAAGCGGAGGGTACTTGGATAGTAAAGGAGATGATGACCTGTGTGCTAATGCTACGCGTAACACCTCTATTTGAGGAAGGTTACCGAGTATTTCATAGAAGTGATCCTATAGGCTAATAAACCTAGGACCCCTTTAATTTCTGTTTTAAAGTAATCTCTATTTGGTTTTTAAATTATTTTATTTTCCTTTAAAGACTAATTCGCTTAAATTGATTTTGGTCGGGACCCACCGTTGTGGACCTCGAGGGGTACCTAACGCCTTCCCCTCAAGGTAATTTCGATCCCTTACCCAATCTCTGGTAATGTAAACCGGTTTATGAGTTATCTGCTTTAGGTGTCCTAACACACCTTAATCTGTTAGGTGGAAACTCTTCAAATCCCATACCCCGTCCCAAAAGGAAGGGAGTTTTCCCAAAATGTCGAAACTCAGACTCCGCGAGGAAAAAGGGGGCACGACACTAGTTTGTGTGTATTTAAGGTCAAATTTGGTAGTTTGAGGCTAGGGATTTGAAGAGTGGAATTTGGAGATTTGGGTGACGATTTGGTGTCGGAGTTTGGTAAATTTGGTATGATTTGACTCGTGGTCGAATGAGCTTTCGAGTTTTGTGACTTTTATCAAAATCTGAGACATGGGCCCGGGGGCCGGCTTTTGAGTCAACTTTTGACTTTTGATTAATAACTTAGTATTTTTCTTATGGAATTGTTTCCTCTGGCTCGTGTTGATTGTATTAAATTGTTTGTGGCTAGATTCAGGGCATTTTGAGGCCGATTCGTGAGGCAAGGGCATGTTGGAGTAGGTCTTTGCACGGATTGAGGTAAGTAACAGTTCTAAATTTGGTTCTGAGGGTATGAAACCCTGTATTATGTGTCTTGTGATTGGTTTTGAGGTAACACACATGCTAGGTGACAGGCGTGTGGGCGTGCACCATAAGAATGGTGAGTTGGTCAATTCCATGGAACTGTCTAGTTGAATAATCTGTTGTTATCCGTATTTTCTCTATGTCTTATAGAAATTGAGCTGCAAATCATGTTTAGGCTATGTTTTTATATTGTAGGTACCCACAGAGGCTGTGTTACATGTTAAATTATTTTCTATTAGCTGCTTGTACTTAATCAAAGTTTTACTTGCATATTATATCTGGGTCTCTATTGTTCTTTATTGAAGCATTACATCATTTCTGTTTGGGCTGATTATCATGATTACTGAGAGCCCAAGATATTAGAGAGGTTGATGACTGAGTGAGGCCGAGGGCCTGATTGTGAGGATATTTATTGGATTGGATTTCACGCCGCAACATGTTTTATTAATTTATGCCACGATTGTCTTGTTATAGAGCTTGGGTTGAAGGAGCCCCTCTGGAGTATGTAGACCCCCCAATGAGCGCATGTACCTACTAAGTGCGAGTACCGAGCAACTGAGAGAAATGATAGAAAGTGAGGAAACGAGTGACAATGAGGTTGGAGTGAATGGGAGGACTGAGGGAGTGTTTTTTTGAGATTATACACTTGATTTCATTACTGTTGCACTTGAGCTGGCATATATCACTGTCATGTAATTTCTAAGAGATATTATATTCTGTTTCAATTGAACTTGTCATGAATTAACTATTTTGGCCTTAATTGCCGAACTTGAAAGCATGTCTACCTTCCTATGTTGAAATTTCTGTAATTTAGCTATATATGTGAAGCTCGTCACTACTTTCAGTCCATTATTTAGTCTTATTACTTAGTGAGTTGGTTGTACTCACGCTACACCCTGCACTTCGTGTGCAGATCCAGGTGCTTCTGGTCACAGTGGGTGTTTATTTCCTTGCGTATCTTGATCGTTGGAGATTCCAAGGTAGCTTCCCGTCGTTCGCATACCTTGTCTCTCCTTCCCTATCTTTCCATTTTATGTATTTAGTTTGTCTTTCATAGACATTCCTTCTACAATTGTGTTGTATAGATGCTCATGTACTCAGTGACACCCCGATGTTGGGATCCGTATTGGGTTTTGACTTTCTATCCAGTTTTTGAGAGTTTTGATGATTTAAACCTGTGTCATTCTTATTTTCCATTTAAAAGTGTTGAAAGTATTTTGAAGTATCGGCTTGCCTAGTATCACGTTGGGCGCCATCACGACAGGGTAGTTTAATTGGGTCATGACATAAAAAAAACTTGTAATTAAATAAATATTGATTAGACAAGATAACTGAATCTTGACAATTAATAATATAATCATACTTTAGTTTCCCTCCAAGAAATATTTTCAAATACTTCTATTGTACCTTCTTTTATTTTTCTAATGAGGGGCACGCTTCCTCCTCCCAAAAGCTAAGCCGTCAACACTAACTGTTATATCGAGGAAGAGGCAAACCCGAAAATAAAGAAGATAAAGAACACCAAATTTTAACGTGAAAAATTCTTCAAATCGAAGGTAACGACCACTGGATCACAAAGATCAAAAAGCTCCACTATAAAAATAAGAGGGTTACAAAATTTTTCCAAATTGGATACACATAATTTCCAAACACGGAGCAACAATAGCAACAAGAGCAACGACAAATCAATTGAAGAAAGAGGAGAATTCACAAAAATGAAGCTGTTGTTCAAGGCTCGAAATCAGACGATACGGACCACCGATCTCCATCGTTCAAATCAAAGACTATGATGTCACAAACACTCAATCAAAATTTCAGCCCGATCCAACGGTTAACAAATTAAAAACGTGATTTGAAATTGGCTTGTCGGAATAAAAATCTGCAGCAAAAACAAATACTTTTCTTCTCTCTTCTCTTGATGAAAGCTCTATCAAAAATCACTCTTATGTTCTTAAGTCTTTCAAAGACTTGTATCAATGAGCTTAGAATAATTCTCCAAGTTTTTACTATTTATAGATAATGAGTGGTGCTTTCTTTTAAAGTCAAAACCAACTCTAAATAGGAATAAAAACCGAATCCAATTCCGAATAGGAATGGAAACCAAAAGAGAATAGGATTAGACCGTTGGGCCTTTGGCTGGACAACATGGGCATGTGCCCAACAAACTCCCCCTCCAGCAAAGAGGCTAAATGTGTCTTCAAGTAGAGGAACTATTGATAGGCTTCATGCCTGCCAATTTTTTTGCAAAATTCATGTTTATCTACCACCTCCGCCTTTGTCAGCATATCCGAAGGATTTTAATCAGTGTGTATCTTCTCAATCTCAAATAATTTCTCTTCCACGTCCATTCTTATTTAATGATACGTTCTATTTATATGCTTGGTTTTAGAATGAAAAGTAGAGTGCTTGGTGAGACAGATAGCACTCTTTTATCACAAAATAAGATGTACCTTGGTTTCTCAAAGCCAAGATTCTTAATAAACTCCTTCATCCATAATAGTTCTTTGGCACCTTCTATGACATCAATATATTCGGCTTCTGTGGTGGATAGAGCTATGTACTTCTGTAATCTAGATTGCCAAGAAACAACTCCCCCTGCAAAAGTGATCAAATAACCGGAAGTGGATCTTGAATTATCAAGATTGCCTCCTAAATCAGAGTCTGTGTAACAAACAAGTTCAGGCTTTCCATTGCCGAAGCACAACTTCAAATCTGCAGTACCTTTCAACAACCTTAATATCCATTTTACTGCATCCTAATGTTCTTTTCCAGGATTAGAAAGGAATCTACTAACATTACCAACAGAATGTGCAATATCTGGTCTAGTGCAAACTAGCATACATCAAGCTATAAACGGCAGAAGAGTAAGGAATACGAGACATCTCCTTTTTCTCTTCATCAGTAGATGGACTCTAGCTAATACTCAATTTGAAGTGTTTAGCGAGAGGAGTACTAACCACTTTTTCATCTTTCATATTGAACCTCTTGAGTACCTTCTCAATGTATTGCTTTTGGGACAAAAATAACTCCTTTCTATCTCTGTACCGGTGGATTTGAATGCCTAAGATTTTCTTTGCTGGCCCCAAGTCCTTCATCGCAAACGATTTGCTCAACTTCTTTTTAAGGACTGCAATTCTGAATTTATTCTTGCCAACAATAATCATATCATCCACATAAAGCAATAAGATAATAAAATCATCATTAGAGAACTTCTGAAAGAATACACAGTGGTCTGAAGAAGTTTTCTTGTACCCTTGTCCTTCTATGACAGATTCAAACTTCAAATACCATTACCTGGGAGCTTGTTTCAATCCATACAGGCTCTTTTTCAATTTGCAGACATAATTTTCTTTTCCCTTAGTTACAAAACCCTCAGGTTGCTCCATATAAATCTCCTCATCTAAATCACCATGAAGAAAAGCAGTCTTGACATCCATCTGCTCAACCTCTAAATCTAGACTTGCGGCTAAGCCTAGAATCACACGAATAGAAGACATCTTCACAACAGGGGAGAAAATTTCATCAAAGTCAACTCCCTTCTTCGTGCCAAATCTTTTAACAACTAACCTTGCCTTGTATCTAGGCGCAAAGTTATGGCTATGTTGCTTTATTCTGAATATCCACTTGTTAGATAAAGCTCTCTTACCTTTCGGTAGTTTCACTAACTCATATGTTCCATTCTCATGGAGTGACTTCATATCATCTTGCATGGCTTCGATCCACTGATCTTTGTGAGTATCTTGCATGGCTTCATCATAATTCTCAGGTTCTCTCATGTCAGTCAAAAGTACATACTCATCATGAGGATAACACATGGATTTTTGTTTCTCCCTTGTAGATCGTCTAAGAGAGGTTTCAGGAGCATTCGAAGTAGTTACCTGAGTAGGAATTGGTTGCTGATAAACCAAAACTTCATCAACTGGAGCATCCATAACATCTACACCATGATGATCATTTTGATCTTGATTACTATATCCATCATTGTATTGGGTTCCTTCATGTGCAATAGGTGCCTTAGCAATAGAAACTGGATCAATATCAACTAAGCTCTCGTTACTCTAAGAATATATCTTCTCAACTTTGTCAATATCTTCAATAGTCTGGTCTTCAAAGAATATTGCATCATGACTTCTAATAAGTGTATTGTCAACTGGATCGTAAAAATGATGTCCAAACTCATCTTGACCATAACCGATAAAGATGCACTGCTTAGATTTTACATCCAGTTTCGATCTCTTATCTTTAGGAACATGCACACAAGCTTTGCACCCAAAAACTCTCAGGTGATCACAAGAAACATCTTTGGCGAACCAAACTCTGTCTGGAACATCACCATCCAAAGCAACATCAAGAGACAAATTGATAACATAGGCAACAGTGTTAAGTGCTTCTGCCCAAAATGTATTTGGAAGTTTAGCTTATGAAAGAAAGCATATAACTCTCTCAACTAGAGTTCTATTCATCCTCTCTGCCAAACCATTCAATTGAGGCGTCTTGGGCGGAGTTTTCTGATGATGAATTCCTTGTTCCTTGAAATAGTTATCAAAGGGACCACAATATTCACTACCATTGTCAGTGCAAATACATTTTAATTTCTTTCTCGTCTGTCTCTCAGCTAAGGCCTGAAATTCCTTAAACACGCCAAGTGCTTAATCCTTAGATTTCAAAGGATACACCCAGAGCTTATGAGAATGATCATCAATGAAGGTCACAAAGTAAAGTGCACCACCTTTTGACTTTACTTTAAAATGACCACACAAATCAGAGTGTACTAGCTCCAATAAATCAGGCTTTCTTAAGGGAGGATGGCTATGAAAGAAAACCATTTTCTGTTTGCTAGCTAAACAATGGATACACCTTTTCAGCTTTGCTTATTTCACTCCAGAAAGCAAACTTTTCTTAGTCAAACACGTAATTCCCCTTGCTCATATGACTCAATCTTCTGTGCCACAATTTTGATAAAGTGTCACTTTCCGCGAGATCTATGGAGTCATTAAAAATAAAGCCCTGTGTCACATATAAATGACCAGACTTGACTCCTCGAGCCACTACTAACGAGCCCTTAGTGAGATTTCATTGGCTATTAAAGAGGGCATTATGGTAACCTTCATTGTCTAATCTTCCTGCGGAGATCAAATTGAAAGAAAAGTATGGAGCATGCTTGACATATTGAAGAACTAACATTGAACCATTATTAGTTTTCAAACAAACTGTACCAACACCAAACACCTTTACTTCACTGGCATTGCCCATCTTTAACACTCCAGAATAACCAAGAGTATAAGATGAGAAAAAATCTTTTCTTGGTGTGACATGTGAGGTAGCTCCAGAATCTACTTTCTAGCTCGCCTCATGGGATACCAAATTGATGACATTTTCATCATAAGCAAAAAGAAGGTCATCTCAAACAATAGCAGCAACATTGTTCTCATTATTTTCAATTTTCTTTCCTTTTCTAATGTCTTGCAACCACTTAAACCTATTGATGTGTCCTTTTTGCCACAATGGTTGCATGTAATATTGTGGTATTTGGACCTTGACTTACTTCTAATTTTACCTCTATTCCTTAATCCTCTTGTTCTATCTCTCCCCCGGTCTTCTGTAACCAAGATATCTGCTTGTGAGGATGAACCCTGAGATTTTATTCTTACTTCCTCGTTCAATACACCACTTTTGGAATATTCCATGGTAACCTTACCTCCAGAAGCTGAATTTTTCAAAGAAACACGAAGAGTTTCCTAAGAGTCTGTCATAGTAGTAAGAAGCCAAAGTCCTTGTATCTGATCATCAAAATTAACTCCCATTTCCAGACAGCCGATCAAGGACGCCCTGAAAATCATTTATTTGATCAAGGATAGGGTTGCCTTCCTTGTATAAAGGTCATCAATTGCTTTAGTAGGAACAACTTGGTGTTCCCAGTTTTTGAAGCATAAAGAGTCCCTAGCTTTTCCCATAATGATCTCGCATGTGTCTCATTTACAATATGGTTGGGAACATTATTTTTACCCCATTGTCATATATATCCACATACTTGTTGGTGCTCGAAATCCCAATCCTCATCAGATGTACTCTCGGGTTTATGAGCAGCAAAAACGGGTAGATGAATCTTCTTCATGAACAAAAAATCTTTCATCTTGATTCTCCAAACATTATAATTTATCCTATTTAAACATACCATCTTTCTCATATTCACCCCATTCCGTAACAACTTGGATGAATAACCAAGGCTCTGATACCACTTGTTAGGACTAAAAATAATCAGGTGTCATGTGAGAGCTAGTAAAGCAAACCTTGAACAACGATAAATCAGACAACAAACAAGAAATATACCAAAATAAAACAAACATATAACGTTGTTTGGTCAATTAACCTACGTCCACGGCGGAGATGAGCAATCCACTATATAAAAGACAGTACAAAAATATCGAGAGAACAACCTCACGAAGAGGAAAACACAAGTGACACACTAGCACTTATCCCGTAAAGTTCTCCCCCTAAACAGGACTCCCAAACCCCATATGGATACATTATGGATGCTACTGAATGAGAAAGAAGAATCCTCAATTTATAGAAGTCTAAACCTTTTCCTACAAGAAAAAGGACTAGCCAAACATGGAAGAATTGTAATTTCCTTCCACAAAAAGGAAAACTCAATTATGGTAAATGTGTTGTCCTTTCCTTCAAGAAATAGGAAAACCAAATATGGTAAGAAAATCAGGACAACCCCTAACAATTCTCCCCCTTGGCCTGAATTTTCTAACAAAATATATCTGATCCACCTTCTTCACATAACCTTCAACAAGTCCCATCTCTGAATCTCCACTGCAAAGTTTGTCTCAATGAGAGTAGCACTCCGGTTAAATTTCTCAGACAAAAATCTTGATAATCGTCAAATAGGTTGCGTCTATAACTAAACCCCGTAAGATGAACATGTCGAGAACCTCACTCTGATACCACTTGTTAGGACCAAAAAAAGTCAGGTGTCATGCGGAAGCTAGTAACGCAATAATTGAACGGCGATAAATCAGACAAAAAAAAACAGAAATCTACCAAAAAAGACACAAACATTTAACTTGGTTCAGCCAATTGACCTACGTCCACAGGCGGAGATGAGCAATCCATTATAATAATAGAGAGTATAAAATATCAAGAGAACAACCTCACGAAGAGGCAAACACAAGTGACACACTAACACTTGTCCCGAAAAGTTTCCCCCCTAAACACGACTCTTAAACACGTTGCTGCTACATTGTGGATGCTGCTGAATGAGAAGGAAGGATCCTCAATTTATAAAAGTCCAAATCTTTTCCTACAAGAAAAAGGACTAGACAAACATGGAAGAACTATAATTTCTTTCTACAAAAAGGAAAACCCAATGATGGTAAATATGTTGTCCTTTCTTTCAAGAAATAGAAACACCAAATATGGTAATAAAATCAGTACAACCCCTAACACTAACTAATCTAACAAAGAGACCATATTCCTTTGGAATAATTTGGCCAGTAATTGGGGCACTGATAGCTTTTCAAATTTTTTTCTTTAATATTCAATGCGGTCTAAGGAAAAACTGATCTACATTTGATTTGCAGTATTTTTTTAATCCCCAATGACTCTGGGTGTTCATATATTAATTCCAAAAAAAAGTGTGGCAACTTCCAACACTTCAAAAGAGGCCAAGGTACATTCCACCTTAACCTATATCAACTAAACAGAGTTCTTAGCTTACAAAAAAATTTGCTTTGTCATACCTTAGCCTAATGCTAGGTAACTGCATTCTATCTAGCTGATACGGTCCTATTACACATCTAAGCAAACTTTTCCAATCAAAATACATACAAGAATCATGTAATTTAGCAGCAAACTTCGCCAAGCTATCAGCAGTCTGCTTCGCTTCCCTAAAGCAATGAACACTGTACAATTGAGCTAGAGTATGGTCTACCCTAGTGCATCAACTGGCTCCTTCATTTTCAAGTTAGTAGATTGATTGTTTTTCAGCATTTCAATCACTACTAGAGAATCCATTTCCAAGTCGCAATTTACATAGCCATGATGCATACACCATTGAACACCAAAGAGGGATGCCTGAGCTTCTGCCATGTTGTTACTAGAGCATACAGGTGGAATTGGGTATCCCATAATCATACCACCTGTATGATCTCTAACAACCCCGTCTATTCCTACTTTGCCTTCCGCAAAACTGCTATCACTATTGATCTTCTCTATTTTCAGGTGGTCTCAACCACTTAATAATCTTCCATCTAGGAGTTGGCTTGAATCTTTCAACTACTTCACATAATTCCAACCATGAATTTTCAAAGTTACAGTTTTTAAAGATTCTTCCCATCATCATTTTGATTATCCACCAAGGCTGGTGTTCCATGGTTCCCTGCCACATTTTCTTCTGCTCCCCATATTGACACGCACATCTGTGCTTCCAAATTTCCCACACAATCACAATTGGTGTGATATGTAAGACCATTTTATGTACCACATTCTTCAGTTTAGTCTCCCACCATTTCTTTAGCATGTCGTTAATGGATATGGCCCTATCATAAATACCCAAAGGTCCACCAAACTTCCTCCACATTCTATTAGAAGCTTCCCAATTCAGAAATACATGTTGAAGCATTTCTCTCTTTGGATCATTGCAACAGACGCACTCGGATTCAACATTGTTTCCAAACACCCCCATAGTATCATCAAAGGGCAGCTTCCTTTGTACCAATCTCCAAGCCAAGAATGACAATTTAAAAGGGAGCTTTGGATGCCATACCTTATGCCTGAATGTATCCTTCTACCTTGGGGAGTGAGAGAGGAGGTGAGTCGACTTGGTTGAGAATTTCCCATCTGCTGAAGGTTCCCAAATAGCATAATCTTTTGCATTTGGATCTCCAATCTTTATCTTGGATATTTGGCTAATAAGGTGCTCAAGTATGATCTTTGCTAGCTTCATAACATTCCATGTTCCTCCTTGAATGTAGTCTTCAACCTTGTCTTTAGCAAACTTTTCTTGGCATGGGATTAAGTCAGCCAATGCCCCTTTTTCTGTCCAGTTATCCCACCACAGATTGTTGTTGCCCATTTGAATTTTCCAAGTCATGTTCTGTTATGCTTTCCTCTTGATCTGCATCATATTTCCCCATGAGTGTGATTGTTTTGAATTATTACCCTTAGCAACAGGATGAACTCTTGAACAATAGTTTGCTTTCAAGAATGATGCCTATAGAGACTCGAAATTTCTGAATTTCCACCACCTTTTATAAGCAAATGAGTCTCTTATTTCTTCCATTCTCTTAATTCCAATTCCTCCTTCCTCTTTTGGGTAGCACAAGTTTACCCAAGCAGACCAGTGGTACCTTTGTTTTTCATTATTTGTACCCCAAAAGAATCTCGCTAAGTTTCTTTCCATTAACTTTAGAGTACCCTTATGAGGGTTCATTACTGCTAGGGTATATGTTGGAAGTGATTGGAGTACATTTTTGATCAATATGGCCTTTCCTCCACTAGATAGTAGCTTGCATTTCTAGCAGAAATCCTTTTAATGATCTTGGTGAGGAGCTTGTCAAAGTAACTTAGCTTTTTCCTTCCTATATATAAGGAGCAACCGAAAAAGGAAACTGCTTATGCTTGTAGACGGTTTTGTCAATCATCTTGTTAGCCCTTGAGATAGATACCTTTGGAGATGTGCAAAAGAAACTCTTGCTTTCATTAACTTTCTATCCAGAACACTTCTCATATAGACTAATCTTCTTCATCACAAGATTTATCGACTTACTCTTCCCTCCGCAAAACATAACTATGTCATCTGTGTATGCCAGGTGATTGATTCTAGGCCCTCTATTGTTCATAGAGAATGCAATAAACCTCTGATCATCATACAGTCTATTCAATAATCTAGAAAAGACCTCTACTCTTAAGATGAATAGAGCTGGGGATAGGGGGTCCCCTTGTTTCAAGCCTTGTGAAGAAGTGAAGAAGCCCCTCTTAGTGCCATTAACAATTATCGAGTACCATACCTCTGATATCAACCTGCTAATAGTCTGAATCCACCAAGTAGGGAAGCCAAAGTTTCTTATGACAAATAGTAAGAACTCCCAAGATACTCTGTTATACGCCTTCGCAATATCCAACTTAATAACCATGTTTCCCCCTGTATTAGGTTCTGAAATTCCATGAATTATTTCTTGATCAAGCAGCATGTTATCAGTGATTAGTCGGCCCTTCACGAATCTACTTTAATTCTCTGAGATTAGCTTAGGCAGCAATGAATTCAGTCTTCAGGCCAATATTTTAGAAACGATCTTAGCCGAGAAGTTTCTCAGACTTATTGGTCTGAAATCAGAAATGTGGATGGAGATTCGACTTTTGGTATCAAAACCAATCATGTATGTGAATAGAAACTTGTAAGCTTGTTTCCATTGAAGAAGCTCTTTACAAATTCTATGACATCCGTAGCAATAATAGACCAGCACTTTTGGTAAAAGGTGTCATTGAATCCATCTAGGCCTTCTGAACTTGTTGGGCTCATATCTAGGATCGCTTCTCTGACCTCGTCTCCACTCACCATTTGTGATAGGAAGTAATTGTCTTCCCTATTTATGCATTCAAGAATGCAACTGATTACATCCCTATTTACAACAATAGCCTTCAGATTGAACATAGACTCAAAGTGTTGAATTGCAGCCTTGGATATATTTTCATCCCCTTGAATCCATCTTTCTCTATGATTCTTCACTCTGTGTAGTTGTAATCTTCTTCTTCTATCCTTGATAGCATTG
Source organism: Nicotiana knightiana (assembly GCA_005239525.1). NCBI lineage: Eukaryota > Viridiplantae > Streptophyta > Magnoliopsida > Solanales > Solanaceae > Nicotiana > Nicotiana knightiana. The sequence goes on from ML372331.1 coordinate 125,904, forward strand.
TGAAAGTATCTACTATTGCAGTCCCCTTCCTCGAACCATTTATTTTGGGAATTTTGCTTGAGCATAGATTCTTGCATTGCCATCCATCGAACATACTCTGCTTGAGCTTTGTTCAAATATGTTCTGGACTGTTCAAAATTGTTTTTTTGTTCCAGTTCTTCCATACTTTGTACTACTCTTTCCCATTCATCAAACTTTTTGTACATATCTCCGATGACCTCTCTCGACCATTTACTAAGTTGCCTAGCCAGTGCTTTTAGTTTCTATTGAAGCCTCCACATAGGATTCCCATCCACCTGTCTATCCCGCACCTCGTGAACCAATTCAAAGAACCCTGGTTGATCGACCCAGAAGTCTAGGAATTTGAAGTACTTGATATGGTCCACTTGATCCTCTTTATGTTTCAATAGTTAGGGTCGATGTTCTGATCCTGATCTGCTAAGATGCCTCACTATTGTATTCTTGAATTTATAGATCCATGAATCATTAGTGAGGACTCGATTGAGCCTTTTCCAGACTCTTTTCCGGGGACACCAGTTATTACACCATGTATATATAAATCCAACATACACTGCATCTGAAACCCCGCAAAGATCGAGACATTCTGCAAAATCTAGCTTTTTCATGCTCAATGTGGCCTGCCTCCCAACTTTTCACAAGGTTCCAAAAAAAATTGAAGTCACCACCTATACACCATGCACCATCAACTTGCGATTTTGTATTCACTAAGCTTTCCCAAAGGTCTTTCCTATCCCCAGCAGTATACTTTGCATACACCGTAGTTATGAAGATCCCAGCATCGTCATTATTTGATTCAAATCGTAGAGTCATTTGTTGGTCATCCATGGTTATCACAGTAGCATTCACATATTCTGACCAAAACCACCATATTTTTCAAATATCATTAGACATACAGTGTTCAAACCCAGAATTTTTTGTAACCCTCTATTTTTTGTTTGTGAACAAATGGTTCAAAAATAGCAGCAAATTGAACTTTATTCTTCTTTACTAAATTTTTAAGCCTGTGATTGGATTTTTGAGACCTCATTCCCCTAATGTTCCAGAATATTGAACTGATCATCAATCACTCAGTATTGTTGGCTTTGTATCCTCCCCTCAGAGTGAGGATTGGGTTTTAGTTTCCCTCTCTTTCCACTTTTCTTGCATCTACTTCTGCTTCTGCCTCTACTTCTTCCTCTAGGGGAAAACCCTTAATTATCCACCACCTGTTTTAGATGTTGTTGGTAGCTATCTTCTTGATCATCAATCAGACTGTCTACTTGTTCATCATCCGAGCTATTAGGAGCCTCCTCCTCAAGCTGCTTCAAACAGTCATTGTTTGCTGTTTGTAGAGACATCTTGCTTGTGTTTTGGAAAGTCATCTGATGCTTCCCCAGGTCCACCACCAGCTGTGTTCCTAGCTGGTTCTTAATTTCTTATCCTAGGCTTGACGACTCCATTATAGACTCATCTACTCTCTGGATGCTGCTGTCAGATTTCTCAGTATAGGCCTGCTTTGCTTTTCCTTGAACTTCCGAGCTGATTTGTGGTATTTCATTTGTATTCTTCTCCACATTGTCTATATTATTAGAGGTTTCCATTCTGTGAGTTTTCCCTGCCATTTGGTCCTCGGCTAGACTGGCCTGCCCTCCCCCCCCCCTTGATGAAGTTCTCTATGATCCTTTGCTTTGCCCTGTTTCTGTTCTCTATCATATTGTTTGTCCATGTTTTGAATGTCACATTAAGTTTCTTTTTAGCAGCTTTCTTTGCACTTCCATTCCTCTTCTTCTTCATTCGTGTTCTCTTCCTCATAGTGTTGTCATCCTCTGTGCTTTCTATCTTTTCTGCGATGGGCACTTCTTTCTTTCTTATATTCTCCAATTTGAAAATTTCATCTCTTTCTGCATTTTCAAGTTGGTATCCTTTTTTATCATCTTGTTTTTCCTTAGTTCCATTAAATTTCACCCCTCCCTGTTCTTTCCTCTTTTCTGCTCCGACTGCTCCTCTACTACTTGCCTCATCACTGGGATTAATTATCTGTTGAGTAGCTTGTTGTGGTTTACCCTTCTCTTTAATTTCATCAGTCGTCTTCTCTGACGCTTCATTACCTTCTTGTATCTTTTCTTCCATTCTTTCTATCTCCTTTTGTTCTCCCTGTTTCTTCTTCTCCAATACCCTTCATTCGATCAATGAATGCCCAAGATTTTTATAATGCGTACAGTACTTGGGAACTCCTTCGTACACCACCATCTGTGTAAAGCCACTCAATGGAGAGTCATCATCTTCTGATCCTACCCATACACTAGTTGGCAGTGACCTTAGTAGATCAATCTCTAATATAACCTTCACCATACTCGAACGGGTCCTGCAGGAAGTCGCTATATCCATCTCTAATGGATTCCAACTTCACTGTCTACCTGCTTGACATAGTGCCAAGTGTGCATAAAGTATGGAAGTTGGGGTAATAGAATCCTAACTGGGACTGGAATGTCTTTTTCTGGTTTAAAATCTGGCGTCCATTTTTGAAGCCACATTTGACGGCCTTCAATCTCGATAACCCTCTTGAACCATATTGTATTGACATCCTAATCGTTGGTGAAATCCAGGAACACATTGTGATTATCATAAACTCCAATTTTAACTAATCCCTTTAGGGAAAATTTCTCCGCAAATCTCGATCCGATTTTCTCAGTTTGTGGTCTAAATTTGATAAAACTTCCCACGATGGTTCTTCTACATTCCTCAGTCATTACTCCATCGTAGTCCTTTGCTTTGTAAATTACTGTAGGCATTCTGTTATGGGTTGTCTTTCTTGCAATTACAGCTTCGCATCCACGACGAGAGGATGACGCAGATGCAGGAGAAGTTGTGGTCACTCTAGTGGCATATGAGATCTTCCCTATGTTTCCTTCCGTAGGTTGAATCAGTGCTTCTTAGGGTTTCGCTTGGGCTTCCGAACGCGCCAGATTGGCAACGTCTGGTGGCTCCATGGGGAGGGGCGTGGGTTTTTAGTCTGTTGACGATGGTATTTTGATTAGGATTTTAGAGGGCGCGTGAGGCGCGTTGTACTAGAATGTGTTATCCCAAGAAATTGATTAGTTTTGAAGATTGACAAAGTAACTAAGAAATGAACCAGGTCCATCACTGGAAGACATAGACACAATCCGAGTCAAAGGCACGTGAGGTGCACATGCAGGAGATAAACGAAATCTGGTAAAATAAATATATCTCCTGATCGAAAAGATTGCAAAAATAATATGGAGAAGGACTCCTTATTCAGTAAGAACATAATCTTAAGATAAGGAAGGATTTGAGGAGTTGAGATTGACTAGAACTCTTCCACCAAGGAAGAGTTGCATTAGAACTCTAGTTAATTCCTTATCTACTAATCCTTTATATTGCAGATTGTCCTTATTGTACAGGGACGCACAAAACCAGAAGTTAAGAAAGAATTGAGAGAAAAATTAGTGGGGCAATTTTGCAAGCAGTTCGAGTGAAAATTGAGTGTGCGAATCTGAAGCTACTTGAACCAGATAGAAGAACCAGTTCCAACGGTTGTTTTTTAGTCTAGCTTATTTGTAGTAGGTGGTTTTAACTTGTACCTTTTCAGCTTTATCTAGAAGCGTCTGTAATAGGTACTCTGTGTTCAAGTTATAACTAACTTGGAGTTTGTCGCAAATAGCTAGAGGCTAATTTGCTACAAAGGATTAGAGGTAATCCTAGGTTTACAAAAGAGTTTTCGTAAATGTTATTTTTGCTCACTGATTTAGTAAAGAGTTTTGGGAGAATCCTACTGGGAAGTAGGTCGTGGTTTTTTTACCTTTTGAGCCAGGTGTTTTCAACGTAAAAATCTATGTGTTCTTTAATTTCTGTATTTATTATTCTGCAAACAGTAGGGGTTGGAACACATAGAAGAACCTGGTCCTTCTATAACAAGTGCACGCGAAAATCAGATACCACACAAATCACCCCCCTCTTGTGTGGTATTGACGTATAAAACATCAATTGGTATCAGAGCGGCTTATCCTCGAAGAGGCTAACACCTTAGGAGAATATCAAGATGAGTGCACCACTTGGGAACTGGGAAGGACAATCAACTGCTAGGCCTCCACTCTTCAATGGCCAGTACTACTCCTGGTGGAAGAACAGGATTAGAGACCATATAATCGGAGAAGACTACGAGCTATGGGACATTGTTACTGATGGTCCTTTGGCCACTATGAACAAGAATGCTGAAGGAGTAAATGTGCCAAAGACAAGAGCTGACTGCACTTTTGAAGATTTGAGAAAGTTGGAAAATAATGCTAAATCCAAGAAGTGGCTTGTGTGTGGACTTGGTCCAGACGAGTACAACAGAATTCAAAGTTGTACCACTGCTAAAGAAATTTGGGACACTTTGCAAGTGGCTCATAAAGGAACGACTCAAGTGAAGAGGTCCAGAGGTACTCTACTATATTCTTAGTATGAGAATTTCTCTATGAAGGAAGGAGAGACCATTCAAGAGATGTATACAAGGTTCACCACACTGAATAATGAACTAAAGTCTCTTGGAAGGACTCTTCTTGAAGAAGACAAAGTTGAAAAGATTGTGACAAGGGTTCTGCCAGTTTCATGGGAAAGCAAGATCATTGCAATTCAGGAACCTAAGAAAATTTCAACTTTTAAACTGGATGAATTGATTGGAAATCTCACTGCCTATGAACTTAGAAGGCAGACCATGAAGATGGACGCGCCTAAGAAGGAAGGGAGTCTGGCACTTAGAATCACTGAAGGAGCTGATCTGGAGGAAGATGAAATGGCTATGATCACCAAGGATTTCAAGAAATATCTTATGAGAGGAAAAGGTTCCTCAAGAGGTGGAAATTACAACAAGTCAAGGGTGCCTGAAAAAATGACTAATGATGGCTGCTACAAGTGTGGGAAGACTGATCATCACATCAAGAACTTCCCTCAATGGGAAATTGAATGGAAGAAGAAAAAATCTGAACGAAGGAACCGGAAGAAGGAACAGGTTCATCCCAAGAAGAACAAAGGATCAATAAAGGCTATGGTTGCTGCTTGGGGAGAAAGTTCAGATGAGGAATCAGATGATGAAGATGGAGATGAACAAGCACTTATGGAAATTGGCAAATCAGATGAGGAATCTGAGGTAAGTATAATTCATCTCAAAGACAAGATTAAGTTCTTGTCTAAAGAAAAACACTCTAAATTGATACTAGATTTTATTGATGAATCTGAGGTAATAAATAAGGAAAAGGAACAACTGTCGAAGGATTGTGTAATTTTAAAGGCAAAGTGTAAGAACCTAGAACTCAGAGTCAGTGAGACTGTGAGTGAAAATATTGTTATGAAGAACCAGGTTCATACATTTGAAGCTGATGTCCTAGAGTTAAAATCTGAAAACCTAAAAATGAAACTAGGAACCAGTAAGAAGATAGCTGACAACTCACAACTCACCTTAGAAGAAAATGTAGGTAAGCTAAAAGATGAATTGTATAGGAAGGATGAACAGGTAAGAGTGTTAAAGGAGGAACTAGGCAAGGTGAAGCATGAACTATATAGAAATTGTAAATGGAACAGATCCTCCGATGCTTTCACATGGCTAGGAACATCATAGTAGCAATTGAAGAGGACTTGGCTTTGGGAATCAGCTGCCTAAGTGGGATCCTAAAAGCAAGTACCTCGCTCTTCCTAAGAACAAAATGTGTACCCACTGTGGTAAGACTGGTCACTATAAAAGTGAATGTAATGCAAAAGAAAATGCTAGTCAAAAGAACAAAAGTTTTGTTCAAGGGAAGAGTTGGTAGACAAGTTGGGCTAAAAAGAATTTAATTCATCCTTTTGCTTATAGAAAGGGACCCAAACTAATTTGGGTTCCTAAGACTAACCCCTGATTTCTTTTTGTAGGTTCAAGTGAAGGGGAGCAGCCAAATATGGTACATGGATAGTGGCTGCTCAAAGCACATGACTAGCAACAAGGACCAGTTCTTTTCACTTGAGGACCTCAAAGGAGGAAATGTCTCCTTTGGAAATGGAAAGAAAGGTGAAATCATTGGGTTTGGTAAGGCAGGTAAGAATGACACTCATTCCATTGAGAATATCTATTTGATAGACGACTTGAAATATAGCCTAATCAGTGTGTCACAACTGTGTGGTAGAGGTAATTTGGTAGCATTCACCTCTACAAAATGGTTTGTGATAAATCTTACCACTGACAAGATTGTTTTGCAGGGAAAAAGAGTTAATAATATATACATTATAGATCTGTCTACACTTTCAGAAAATAAACTAACCTGCTTAAGTGTGCTGGACAGTGATCCCCTCCTTTGGCATAAGAGGCTTGGACATGCAAGTCTAAGTCAACTCAACAAATTAGTCTCCAAGGACCTAGTGATAGGGCTACCTAACATTAAGTGCAAGGAAGACAAAGCTTGTGAGGCTTGCGCAAGGGGGAAGCAGGTAATATCCTTTTTTAAAAGCAAGAAAATGGTAAGTACCACCAGAACGATGGAACTGGTCCATATGGATCTTTGTGTTCCAATGAGAATATTAAGCAAAGGTGGTAAGAGATATGTGATGGTGCTTGTTGATGATTATTCTAGATTTAGCTGGACACTGTTTCTAACATCTAAAGATGAAGCATTTGACATGTTCACTTCTTTTGTTAAAAAAATTCAGAAACAATTAGGAAATCAACCTGCATCAATTAGGTCTAATCATGGCACTGAATTTGAAAATGCTAAGTTTGCTGACTTTTGTGATGTGCATGGCATAGATCATAATTTTTCTGTTCCCAGAACTCCACAACAAAATGGAGTAGTTGAAAGAAAGAATAGGACACTTGAAGATATGGCTAGGACTATGCTTCTTTCTAGTAAAATTACCCTATAGCTTCTAGGTAGAAGCTGTTAATACTGCATGCTATATCATAAATAGGTGCATGACAAGACCCCTTGTAGATAAGACTCCTTATGATTTACTTAAAGGGAGAAAGAGAAATATATCCCGCCTAATGGCATTTGGTTGCAAGTGCTTTGTGCACAACAATGGTAAAGACTCCCTAGGTAAGTTTGATCCCAGAAGTGATAAGGGAGTATTCTTGGGATATTCTTCATATATTAAAGCTTATAAAGTTTATAACAAAAGAACTATGCGTGTTGAAGAAAGTGTGCATGTAGGTTTTGATGAAACTAACATTCTTTCTGAGAGACAGGAACAAGATAATGGATCAATTGGGCTAGCTAGAAAATCACATGAGATCACAGCGCAGACTAAAGCAACACTGGAGGAAGGAACATGTGACGGAACAGGTTCATCCCTCCCGGGCAACATGAAAGGGGGAATAGAATAAAATAATTCTCAAACTTCGTTGGAATCTGTGCATGAACTTGTTCCACAACAACAAAGCATTGGAGGAACATCATGGAGTAACCAGTTGGTTGTGAAACCTTACAGATATCAATGTTCTCACCCTATTGACAATATTATCAATGATCTAACCTCTGGAATCAAAACCCGATCTTCTTTAAAGAATCTTTGTGATTTTGATGCTTTCTTATCTCTTATTGAACCTAAAAATGTTGCTGAGGCTTTGCAGGATGCAGACTGAGTATGTAATATAATATGAACTCAACCAATTTGAAAGGAGTCAAGTTTGGCATCTGGTATCAAGACCCTTGGATAAATCAGTAATTGGTACTAAGTGGGTCTTCAGAAATAAACTTGATGAAGATGGAACAGTTATTAGGAACAAAGCAAGATTGGTGGTTCAAGGATATAATCAGGAGGAAGGCATAAACTATGATGAAACTTTTGCTCCAGTGGCAAGGCTGGAAGCAATAAGACTCCTCATAGCCTTTGCTGCTTACATAGAATTCACCCTTCACCAGATGGATGTCAAGAGTGCCATCCTAAATTGCTATCTAAAGGAAGAAGTGTTTGTCAAGTAACCTCCGGGGTTTGAAAACAAGGAGAATACTAATCATGTGTACAAGCTTGACAAGACACTATATGGACTCAAGACAGCTCCTAGAGCATGGTATGAAAGATTATCAAAAAATTCTTGCTTGAGCATGACTATAAGATATGTAAAATTCATAGTACTCTATTCTTGAAAGAAAAAGGTAAAGATCTCTTGGTAGTTCAGATATATGTAGATGACATAATCTTTGGAGCAACTACTGATAAGCTAAGTAAAAAATTTGCTAAACTAATGGGGAGTGAATTTTAAATGAGCATGATGGGTGAGATTAATTTCTTTTTAGGCTTACAAATTAAACAAAATTCAAATGGAACTATGATCCATCAGCAAAAGTATGTAAAAGAGTTGCTTAAAAGGTTTAAAATGGAAGATTCCAAAAAATTGATACTCCTATTTCAACAACCACAAAATTAGATATAGATGAACCTGGTCCATCTGTTGATCAAAGGTTGTATAGGAGAATGATTTGTTCTTTGTTGTATCTCACTGCTAGTAGACCTGACATTATTTTCAGTGTAGGACTTTGTGTGAGATTTCAGGCTAATCCAAAGGAATCCCACTTAACTACTGTAAAGGGAATCTTGAGATACCGAAAAGGCACCACTGATCACCTCAGGTTTTCTAGTGGATGGAAAGATCACCTCAGGTATGGCACACTTTCTTGGTTCATGCCTTATGTCTTGGGCCACTAAAAAGCAAAATTTCATGGCCCGATCTACTGCTGAAGCTGAGTACGTGGTTGCAGCCTCATGTTGTGCTCAACTATTATGGATTAAGCAACAATTGATGGATTTTGGAATCAATGTTGGATGTATCCCTATATTTTGTGATAACACTAGTGCTATCAGTATGACAAGGAACCTCGTTCATCATAAAAAAACAAAGCACATAGATGTTAAACATCATGTTTTAAGGGACAATTATGAGAAATGATTGATCACCATAGAGTTATGTGCTACTGATGTACAGATTGCTGACATATTTACAAAAGCATTGAGTAGAGAGAATTTTGAAAGGAACATGTTAAGAGTTAGGGATGATTAATATCACTTAGTTGAACCAGTTCAGAGTGTACATGAAAAAAAAAGTTAATTTTTTTTTTTTAATTTTTTGGCTAGATAATCTGAAACTTGTGTAAATAATTAGATTAATTGTTACTCAGTCTCATACTGTAAATAGTATACTCTTGTGCCATGCTTTGATATGACTTACTGGTTGCTAATGAAATTTTCTCTTTTGTTGAAAGCAAAGACATGATCAAGAGGATTCTTAAGTGATGAACATGTTTCATCAGTGCTGGTTCATATGAAAGGTGAGGTATGTGTTCTACACTCTACACATCTTGAAATACTAATATTTAAATCATAAGCAAAACTCTACCCAAACTCAAAATCTTTCAAATCCTATCCTATAAAGATTTGAACCAGTTCCGTCTACACTAAAGAATCCCCACTGTATTAAAACACCTAGATCCTAGGGAAGCAGTAATTGTCATTCCAAACTGAACAAATGCAGAGTGGTTAGACTTCTAATTGACCCAAAAAGCTTCCATTGTGTATTAATTACACTTCACTTTTAAATCCCCATCATCACCTCTGAAAATCCCTCATCAATTCTGAAAAACCATCGAAACCCTTCTTTCTCTATTTGTCTTCAACTTCGATCTAGATTCTTTCTTCCTTCACACCAAAAATCAAAATGTCTAACCCCTGGAACAATCTTGGTACTCCACCACCCCTACTCCATCTTCGTCTTCTACAACCCCTCCTCAACCTAGCCCTACCCATCCCAACCCAGTCCTAACCCCGAGCCCAGAAAAAGGAGAGTTAAGATGCTTTCTAGAAAGACAGTGGACGGCGGCTCTTTAGCAAGAAAATTAAATGCCAATCTTCAATCAAGTCAGGCTCAATAATCACAAAATTTGAGAGATTCTTTTAAATCAGCGACTGAGGGGGAAGCAACTGGATCTTCTGATTCTGAACAGGTATCTTTTGTACCAGAAACTAATTTTGGGGCTGATTCTGAAACTGCTAAAAACTTAGAAACTAGGTTCGTCTTGGTTGGGTCGGTGATAGATGTGGAATTGCTGGAGACAAGAAGGAGGGGTGGTAAAAACAAAACTGAAAAAGAACAGAAGAGAGAGGGAGTAAGGAGTGAAGATATGGGAAAAGGGAAAGATGTGGCTGATTCTTCACCCACCTCTGAATCTATTAGAATGGCTATTTTATGGAGATGAGCCAGAAGTGGAAGAAGGTGTCAAGAAGGCAGGGGGAAGTGAATCAGGAGAAGTCGCTGAAGGGTTAGTAAATATGGGAAGGCACATAGATGAAATCGGTTCATCTACTGAGGAAACCTTGGCGGATTTGTTGAAAAAGTTAGGCGATAGCTACAATCCAAAGAAGAAAAGAACTCATAAGGCTTAAACTTCTGGGACAGCAAGAGCAAATAAGAAAAGAAAAGCTGCTCCTTCTGAGAGTTCTGATATTCCTCTTCCAAGAGGAAGAACTACATGGAGCAAGCTAAAGAAAAATGAGGAGGAGATGCAGAGAGCTTTAGCGGAGAGTAAGAAGAAGAAGCTGGAGAAAGGAAAAGAAAAGGTAGTTGAGCCTGTGAAGGCTGTTGAAGTAGATGAGATAGACCTGGTCCATCAAAGTGAAAAGGTGGCAGAGGTAGAGGTTCAGACCCCTAAACCCAAAAATTCAAAGAAGTCTTCGTATGTTTCTAAGTCTGCTGAACCCTCGACCTTGGCCAAGCGAACCAGGTCTGCAGTGAAACCCAAGAAAGTGCAAAATCGTGAAGAAGATGATTGGAGTGATGAAGAGGCGGTTGAATCTGGTGGTGAGAAGGATAAGTTGACAAAGTTTTGAAAGCGTATTATTCTGAAGGGAAGGTTGTTGAAAGACCCGGAAGAAGAAGGAATGATTCTATTGCTGGAGAAGCTTGAGAGGCAGGGCTGGAAGGACATGGTCCTTCAGTTGGATGTGAGACTGGCCAGAACTGAAATAGTGGAATTCATGGCAAACGCTGAGATTAAAGATGGCAGAGTCACCAGCCTGGTAAAGGGGGTCCAAATATCTTTCGATTCCAAAGAATTGGGTGAATACATGGCATTCCCTCTGAAAGCTATGATGACTACACAAGGCAGAGATGGCCAAGTCTAGATGCTCTTCCAACTACCCTGGTGATCACAAGGAAGTTCTGCGACAATGAGGAAGAAAGTGAGCCCAAGGCAGTCTATAAGAGTGAAATGAAACCCCCACACAAGGTGATCTTTGAATTTATCAACAAGTGTGTGTTGCCACGACAGGAAAGGAGGCACATTTCTAATTACATGGATTTGGTTTTGATGGAGTGCCTGGACAGTGGGAGGCAGATAAACTGGCCTTGGTTTATAATTCAGCTCTTGGACAGAGTTGTCAATGGCTCAAAATCCCAAGCCATTCCATCTGACTTCATTCTCACTTCTGTACTTGCTCATTACAAGGTGCCACTGAAGAAGGCGTAGATGGCCACAAGCAAGGACCACTTTGGAATAAATACTCTTCTAGCTTGTGATTATAAGGTAAACGTCATCCCCAATGAACCTGGTTCATCGAAGAGGACACCTGTAAACAGCAAAGTAAGAGCTCTACTACAGGAGAGTGGGGCGAAGGATGCTGAAATAGCAAGGCTGAAAAACTGTTTGGCAGAGGTTGAATCTGAGAGGGATGCTCCCAGAGCTGAGCTTACTAAGGAAAGGGAGAATAATGAGGGAATTCTTTGACATATGCTAACTCTTCTCCAATCCAAAACCCAACCCTCCAGCCCTTCTAAGCCTTAGTTGCCTAGCCTGCCTAGAACATCAGTGACCAAGACTCGGGATTTTTTTTGGTTTTGTTCATGTTTTTAACTGTTTTTATTTCATCTTGTGGATTGTGGAAGAACCATACTTTCTATCAATGAAATCTGATGCTTTGCTCTTATTCAGAGTTTCTAATTCTTTGATAGTTTAAATTCTTAGTTGATTATTGATGATTAATCCATGATTGCACTTGTAGTTGCCCAAGTGGCCATGAGTAATTCTTAAAAGTCTGGGATTCACATAAGTTTTTGTAACTTTTCGATGATTCCAAGAGGGGAAAAAATGGTTGTGTTGCTCTGAACATGTGATATTTATAACCTAACATCCCGGGTTCTTTTGTGATAAATGCTTAATACTCTAATATGTGTAAATATTGAACTAAGTTGGATACAGGCCTAAGCTTATGGACGCACAAAGTTAGTCATCTTCAAAAAGGGGGAATCTGTTAGCCCAAGAAATTGAATAGTTTTAAAGATTGACAAAGGAACTCAGAAATGAACCAGGTCCATCACTGGAAGACATAGACACAAGTAGAGCCAAAAGCACGTGAGGTGCACATGCAAGAGATAAACAAAATCTGGTAAAATAAAGATATCTCCTGATCGTAAAGATTGCAAAAACAATAAGGGGAAGGACTCCTTATTCAGTAAGAACAGAATCTTAAGATAAGGAAGAATTTGAGGAGTTGAGATTGGCTAGAACTCTTCCACCAAGGAAGAGTTGCATTAGAACTCTAGTTAATTCCTTATCTACTAATCCTATATATTGCAGATTGTTCTTATTGTACGGGGACACACAAAATCAGAAGTTAAGCCAGAAGTTAAGCAAGAATTGAGAGCAAAATTAACGAGACAATTTTGCAATCAGTTCGTGTGAAAATTGATTGTGCGAATCTGAAGCTACTTGAACCAGCTAGAAGAACCAGTTCCAACGGTTATCTTTTAGTCTAGTTTATTTGTAGTAGGTGATTTTAACTTGTACTTTTCAGCTTTATCTAGAAGCGTTTGTAATAGGTACTCTGTGTTCAAGTTATAACTAACTTGGAGTTTGTCGCAAATAGCTAGAGGCTAGTTTGCTACTAGGGATTAGAGGTAATCCTAGGTTTATAAAAGAGTTTTTGTAAATGTTGTTTTGGCTCGCTGATTTAGTAAAGAGTTTTGGGAAAATCCTACTGGGAAGTAGGTCGTGATTTTTTACCTTTTGAACTAGGTGTTTTTCACGTAAAAATCTCTGTGTTCTTTAATTTTTATATTTATTATTCCGCAAACAGTAGGAGTTGGAATACATAGAAGAACCTGGTCCTTCTATAACAAGTGCACGCAAAAATTAAACACCACACAAATCACCCTCTCTTGTTTGAGTTCGGTTTGCAGTATTTATTTGCGCTATATACTATCAGGCGTAGTGAAAAATTGATACCGTACAAAACAGGAAAATCACTTTTTTCCTGTGTGAAAAGGAGGACGTTGTTAGGTGACTGAATTGATACTCGCTTTATTTCATACATAAACTTGCAAAACGAAATAATTATTGGGAACTAAAAGTGATCTTTGCCCGAAATTATTCCCGTCAATTTTATCGTTTCTTTTTATTTTAGTATAATGGAACTTCTTTCTGTTGCGGTGGTCAATAATAATAGTAGCATTTTGTTAACTTCTCATAATATCTGTTATATGGAAAAGAAATGTAGTACAAGGAACCACTTTTTACATTAAAAATAAAGTTCAAATTCCAAAATGAACTAAAGCAAAAGAAGAAAAGCTGGCACAAACGATATCTTCAGTTAAACCATACCTAAAGTAGCTAGAAAGAAGAGATTAGAGACTATATAACAAAAGAGAGCATATCCTCACCAAAACTATATCGAAAAGCTGGCACAAACGGGGTCCTCATTAGTCACTAAACCATACCGAAATTATGAAGAGATTAGAGACTAAATAACAAAATAAGTATATATATGTTAGTAGTTTTTTGTCACTTAAGTGGGTTACAGTTATTACTCAATCTTATTCAACAACTAACATACTAATCTCCTTCATACTGTCCTACCGCCCCC
>ML372332.1:0-18091 GCA_005239525.1 Nicotiana knightiana
TTTATAACTTGGGAACTTCAACCCCGTATGCTGAAGTTCCCCATTTACAAAAGATAAAACTTCAGCTCTAGAGCTGAAGTTTTTGTCTTTTGTAAATAGGGAACTTTAGCATACGCATGCTAAAGTTTTTGTCTTTATAACTGGGGAACTTCAGCCCGGTATGCTGAAGTTCCCCATTTACAAAGACAAATAGTCGTATATACGTATCAATCCCTAAAATAACCTGACCATGTGTTCCTAGCGCTTCATGTTCTTATTTATATATATAACATTACAGTGAAGTGTATGTGTGTGTGTGTGTGTCTCTCTCTCTATATATATGTATAATACGCTTCGTTGTACGATTGATTCATCAACTTATAACGTAGTGATGAATGAATGTTATATACATACACACACTAATATAATACGCTTCGTTGTACAATTTTAACTCCATATATAGCATGTTAGAGTATATTTTACAAAGAGTTGATGCCACGGAGGCATTCACGGCGGCGTTGATGCCGGAAAATACCAAGATTCCGGTTCCGGCGACGGAGATATGGGAGAAACAAGTGGTGCAACCAAGCGTGAAGATTGTGAAGAGTTTTTTGTTGGAGTGAGTAGGTTTGGTCTACAGCTATTTGTCAGCTCCTCTATTTCTCCCCTCTTTCTTTCTCTCTTTTTTTTTTTTTTTTTTAATTTTAATTTTGGGAAAAGAATTTCCCTTTTATTCTTCTTTTTGGGGAATTTAATGGAGAAAAAAAAATATGTAATGAGGTTGGGGTTATTATTGTAATATTAACTTAAAATTGATGTAGTAACGCATAAACTTTAAATTCTAAATCCCGGTCCTAATTGAAATATCTGCTTCACAAACCAATCAAATGTCTATAGATTTCTCTATACTTCTGTCACAAATACCTTGGTTTTTATGATTGGCCATCACTTACCTTAAATAGGTAACCTATGATCTAAGCTTAGAGCAATATGAAAATGGGAATGTGATGGTCCTAATGAATAAATAATGTAGGACCAATATCTATGAAAATTCATGAGTTAAAGCCAGCTCTATTTTGGTCAGCTCCATCTTACTTAGATTGCCTAAATCCAATCTAATTTTATTCGATTCACCAATATATATTTTTAGAAAACTAAAAATATATATCCGATCGCAAGAGTTATAAACATCTTTCTTGGATTGCCTAAATCCAATCTTTTATTTGATTCGCCCATATAGAACAAGAAATATTTGACTTATACGAGAAAAGACAAACTTGTGATAGATTTAGATTGCCCTCAGTGGCAGTCAACATGTTACTCTTTTGCCAAGCTGGTTTTCAAGTATTTCAAAATATGGAGAAAAAAAAATTCATTATAGAAGCAAGTTGGAAAAAGAAAAAAAAAAAAGTACTTCAGATTACGATAATTACAATGAATTAATGGAGTCAGTGTTAATAAACTGGTTTGGGATCATGAAATATGCCAAGGCAGAAGTCCAGAGGCGGAGCTAGCCTATTAAGTGTGGGTGTTGCCGAGTCCAGTCATTTTTTTGCTTAAACATTATATTTCTAATAGGAAATTCATTAAATATATATGAATATTTAATTAATTAAAACTCAATAACTAAGACGATCTAAGTTTTCCGTGCAAATTCAAAATTTATAAATTTCAAATCTTGACTTCGTGTCTGAGCAAAACAAGAGTGATGGTTTGCCAAGTTCGGATACTAAATGTAATGGTAAACTTTGGTCTTAATCCTACGATAGAATAGATTAGCCAAGCAAGCGTATCTTGAAGGTGCGATAAAAGTCTCAAGATCCTGTGAGGCTCGTGTATCCAGCGGTGTTTTAAAAGGCTTTTTCAAAGAGTCGGGACTCCGTTCCTGGACGGAGCACTTACAAACGCCGTGAGGCTTACATGTGAAGCTTAACTTTACGATGGTTACGCCCTAAGCGGCTCTAAGCAAACCATGTGAAAAATTCCTAATTAGCAACTGATCCCAAGATTCTAGCAACTATTCCGTGAATCAAGAGGTTGTTACTTATGATATAATCCATAGACTGTTTTTAACAAAGCATTTATATTGCTAATGCCCTTTCTAATTAAATTGTTGAATATGAGTATCTACAAGTATATTATAACCATTTTACATAGATAACCTAAACCTAATTTGATTCCATTCGACCATATCATAGTATATTTTTAAGAGATATAGTCTTGATGACTTGTACGAGAAGAGACAAACTTGTCATAGCTCTTGATTACCCTCGTTGGCAGTCGAACATGTTCACTCTTGCCAAGCTGGTTGTCAAGTATATATATATCAAATGTAGGAAATCATCATTAATGAAGAAGCAAGTTGTGACACCCTCCACGTCAACAAAATACGGAAGAGATATTGTGAATGTATAAGTAAATAAGTCTTAGACCTTAATGACGCGTTTTAAGTCGTGCGAGCCTAGGTCCAAAGCGGACAATATCACAAGTAGGCAGAATTGTTACACATGGTATAGTTACTCCGCGTGCAACCTTGAATGATTATGGGGCAAAACTCAGCGAGGATGTTGAGTCCCTAAGCGCTGAGGATGTATGTGACACCCTAGGCAAATCTCGATCACATCGACAATACACGATAGAGATATTGAGTATATAAGTAAATACCTCTTAGATCCTAATGATGCATTTTAAAGTCCAATGCGGATAATATCACTAGTGGGTAAGTCTATTCGCAAGTTAAATAATAAAATAGTTTAAGATTGTGAAAACATGTCAAGGCAAACAAGAGTGGTATGCATGTAACCCCTAGTTAAGGAAATCATAATATTCAGCCCCTAAATATATTCCCTACAACAATAAAGAACAAACCAACTATATGAAATTTGGACTAAAATAACAGCGCATGCCCAAGCCAACCTGCTACATATGTCATACGAGCAGTGACTGAACTTGGACATATGCTAGTATAAACTAAGCTGTTTTATGTTTATAAATATTTTCTGTTACTTCTTTCGTCCGATAATTTTTTTGTTACTTTCCGTTTATAAAATATGAAATTGACCAATTTTCCAAGTCAAATATGGATATTCTGAAACTACTATACAAGAAAAGTATTCACTTTAAATGCCGCAGTTTAAATGATTATGTAATGTAAGAAAGAAAGAAGAATTTTGAAATTTATAGTCTTTAAATATGTCATGGTAGTTCCACGGCCTTAAAAGCATATCATTGAAATTAAAATTAAAGATTTGGAGTTAAATTATTTATATATGTAAAAGAATTGTATACGGTAGAAATCGGGGCTATCCGATTTCACTATATGGTCGAGATAGGAATGTTACGTCGAAGAGCTAGGACGTCGAGTCCGAAATCGAAGCCTCTTTTTTTAGATCGAGATCAATGTCAATCGAGGTCAGAAAGAGACAGATTCTGAGTAATATCGGCACAACTGTATAATGGAAAGGGTGAGATATCTGCGATCGGTTGAGGATCGTGGCGTGAATCTCGGAATGGATCAAATCTATAACGGTTAATCAACGGTTGATACAATTTCCTATTGCAATTAGAAGTATAATTTAGTTAGGACTCCTCTACTATATAAAGAGGAATTTCATTCATTTGTACGGGCATATCTCAAGAAAAATATATACAATAGTTTATTTCTCGCTATTCACTTTACTTACTGTTCATCTGAGTTGCTCATCCTTTACTGCTCTTACAATATCATTTCGAGGTTACTTCAATTCGAGGTCGAGGTCGAGGTTTTACTTGCGCACTAATTTGATTTATTTTACAGTCTAATTCAGTCATTTATTTTCTCGTTTATCAATTAGTATTGGACGAAATCACATATCCTTAAAACCACAATATAACTTTAATAGTTATCCGAATTTTAGGGTAAACAGTTTGGCGCCCACTGTGGGGATAAGGATAATAGTGATTATTCAATACTGATTCCGATAACACACACTATTTTACGCTTGTTCTTGTCAAGTATTTTTTCTTTCAGGTTAAAACATGTTAAACTCACAAAACGCACCCGCACATGGTGACAATGACCTCGGATTCCACGGGGAAAACGTCAATGTAATTGCTCCAGGAGTCGAGGTGCCACAAGCTGATCTCGGGGGAGCACCGGCTGCCAACCCAGTCGATGTCAGTGCGCACATTGCTTTGAATGCGAAGCTGGGCGCAGACCCCGAAGGGTGTGTACGCAGAGAAGGCCAATCTGGTGGCCAAGGTGCACAGGGCGGAGGAGATGGAGGAGTTAGTCTCCAGGTAATATTCGAAATGCTACAGGCTCATCTAGCTACTATTGCACTGCTACAAAATCAACATAGAACTCCGAATGGGGTCGAACCAGAAGCCACCCGCCGTGCCGAGTGAGTACCGGAGAGGTCGAATAATAACGAATCGGGGACCGATCCTGCAATAATGAAAATGCTCGAGGAGCTCACCAAAAAAATTGAATCGGGAGAGAAGAAGATTGAAGCTAATGATAAGAAAGTGGAAACATACAACTCCCGAGTTGATCAGATACCAGGGGCACCGCCAATTTTGAAAGGAATGGATTCGAAGAAATTTGTATAGAAGTCGTTTCCTCCAAGTGCGGCTCCTAAGCCCATTCCAAAAAAGTTTCGCATGGCAGATATACCTAAGTACAATGGGACACCGATCCCAACGAGCATGTCACCTCTTATACATGCGCCATCAAGGATAACGATTTGGAAGATGATGAGATTGAATCTGTTTTATTGAAGAAGTTCGGAGAGACTATATCGAAGGGGGAAATGATTTGGCACCACAATCTACCGCCAAATTCCATTGACTCATTTTCCATGTTAGCAGACTCTTTCGTTAAGGCACATGTCGGGGCCATAAAGGTTGCGACAAGGAAATCAGACCTTTTCAAAGTAAAACAGAAGGATAATGAAATTCTGAGGGAATTCGTGTCCCGATTTCAAATAGAACGCATGAAGTTGCCACCGGTTACAGATGATTAGGACCTTCAAGCTTTCACTCAGGAGTTGAATGAACGAAGTTCGATAGCATCGCATCAATTGAAGCAAAATTTGATCGAATACCCTACAGTGACCTGGGCCGATGTACATAATCGGTACCAACCGAAGATCAGGGTCGAGGATGATCAATTAGGAACTCCTTTCGGTTCAGTATACCCGAACAGGTCCGCAGGCAAAAATAAGAGGGACGTCGATAGAGAGCCACGGTCCAACAAAGACCGATATCAGCCATACATCGTAGATCGCAGGAACGGTGGCCCAGGATGCAATTACGCCCGAAATGATCGAAGAAGTGATCGAGGACAAAATTTTCGGGGACTTATGAGCAAAAGTGGTTTTGATAAGTATGCCGATCTTACGGAGGCACCTCGACTGTTGGAATATAATTTTAATGTCAACGCATCATGCATTGTATTAGCAATTGGAAGAATCAAAGATACTAGATGGCCCAGGCCCATACAAACCGATCCTTCCTAAAGAAACCCCAATTTGATGTGTAAGTATCATGGCACGAATGGCCACAGAACCAAGGATTGCACGCGACTAAGAGAGGAGGTAGCCCGTCTATTCAACGAGGTCCACCTTCGAGGGTTCCTAAGTGATCGAGCCAAGAATCCTTTTACAGAAAGGGACGCCAACAGAAAAAATGAACAAGAGGAGCCACGACATGTAATCCATATGATCGTTGGCGGGGTCGATATTCTGCAAGGACCCGTGTTCCAACATACTAAGGTATCAATTACTAGGGAAAAACGGACCCGAGATTATATGCTAGAAGGCACCGTATAATTCAAGTACGAGGAAGCATAAGGAATTTCTCAACCTCACAATGACGCTCCGATAATTTCTATCTTACTAAATAAAGTTCTAGTTAAGCGTATTTTAGTGGATCAAGGTAGCTCGTCAAACATCATCCGATCAAGGGTCGTGGAGAAGCTCGACCTACAAGATCAAATCATGCCCGAAGCTTGGGTCTTGAACAATTTCAATATGGCCAACGAAACAACTAAATGAGAGATCATCCTACCAGTGAATGTGGCTGGAACTATCTAAGATACCAAGTTCAATGTAATCGAGGGCGACATGAGGTACAACGCCCTACTCGGGAGGCCCTGGATTCATAATATGAGGGCAGTCCCTTCGACTCTCCACCAAATAATGAAATTCCCGATGTCGGACAGGGTGAAAATAGTATATGGGGAAAATCGTGCTGCAAAGGAAATGTTTGCCATAGATGAGGTAATACAGATATCGGCACTATCAACATCGAAAGGATCGGACATCAAAGGTAAACAGGAAGCCAAATAGCAATCAAAGCCACCAGCCTCAACTGAATCGGGGAAGTAGGAAATAGAGGGAGAAGAAGATGAAGATTATTGGACCCCTCGAACCTTCGTTGTTCCCGAAGACTCTGAAGCCCCCAAATCAATAGTCAAAGAGTTGGAATAGGTTATATTAATCGAGTACCTGCCCGAACGAAAGGATACTTGGGAATGGGGTTAACCCCCAAAATCAGGAAAAAACTTATTAAATTTCTTATTGATAACATGGATTGGTTTGCTTGGTCCCACTTAGGCATGACATGGATCCCACCAGAGATAACAACATATCGATTAAGTCTGGATCCAAAGTTCAGGCCAGTGAAGAAAAAGAGAAGGCCCCAGTCCGAGGTAAAGCACGCCTTCAAGGACGAGGTAACTAAACTTCTCACAATAGGATCTATTCGGGAAATAAATATCCCGAGTGGCTAGAAAACTTAGTCGTAGTCCCTACGAAGGGGAACAAACTTAGGATGTCTGTAGATTATAAGGATTTGAACAAAGCATTCCCCAAGATTCCTTTCCTCTTCCTAACATCGTTCGTATGATTGACGCCACAACCGTCCACGAGACCCTTAGTTTTCTCGATGCCTATTCCGGGTACAATCAAATACAAATGAACCTGGAAGATTAGGAAAAGACTTCATTTATCACTAAGTATGGAACATATTGTTATAACGTAGTACTTTTTGGGCTAAGAAATATAGGGGCTACCTACCAATGCCTAGTAAATAAAATGTTCGAAGAACAAATAGGTAAGTCAATGGAAGTATACATTGATGACATGCTAGTTAAATCCCTGCACGAAGAGGACCATTTGACACATTTTCAAGAAACATTCAAGATATTGAGAAAATACAACATGAAGCTCAACCCCGAGAAATGTGCTTTCGGGGTCGGTTCGGACAAGTTCCTTGGCTTCATGGTGTCGAATCGGGGATCGAGATCAACCCCGATAAAATCAAGGCTATCGAAGACATCACTGTCGTGGATAGCATTAAAGTCGTACAAAGACTAACAGGGCGGATAGCTGCCTTAGGTCGATTCATCTCGAGATCGTCAGATCGGGGCCATAGGTTCTTTTCTCAAGTCAAAAAAAGAATGATTTTCCCTGGACCCCAGAATGCCAACAGGCATTAGAAGAATTGAAACGAGACCTCTCGAGCCCACCATTGATCCATACTCCAAAAGAAGATGGAAAACTCTACTTATACTTGGCAGTCTCGAAAATCACGGTAAGTGGTCTCCTAGTTCGAGAAGAGCAAGGTACGCAATTTCCCGTTTATTACATAAACCTGACAACGCCTAACCCACACTACTATATAAGTATGAAGGCAAGGGTCGCGTAGCTTTTACCCGAATGGTCGGGATCGAATCCACAGGGATCCTATAGATGGGAGTGAGTGTATAAGTGATCTAGAAGGGTCAAGTGTTTCTAATTGCACTTCTAAACATTGGTTGGTGTTGAATTATACTAAATGTATTCTATTGTTTGAAAGCTAAGTAATGACTAAATTGTTTTATTTTTTGTTTTGTTGTTGTTTTCTAATATTGATAAAGGCACTAGGGTCGTGACTATTACCTAGGTGGATACACAAAGGGATTCAATTCTAAGGTCGGGGAACTTGCTAGGGATATAGCTATAACCAAAGCACGAAGGTGCTCACTCTATACCTCTCGGTAGTTTAAGTGATTATACCCTAATTGCCTCTCTCGAGTCCAATTGGGTGCTCAATAATCAAGCAATATAGGCTTAGGTAGGGTGTTACTCTCTCGAGGTTTAACCCGTTAACTAGGGCTCAAGTAGGGTTTTACCATTTCTGGGTTTAACCCCTTTGATTGGGACTACCAATCTCTTGATAATGCCCTAATTTCCTATTAGGCTAATTTCTAGACTCAAGTCTTCTTTCTCAAGAAAGACCCAAGTCATGAAAAGGTTAATTAGTGTTTGCAACCACTAATTATAGCAATAAAAACCTTGAAATAGCCTAAATAGCCAACACCCATTAATTTCCCAACCTTAATTTCAAAACCCCATTANTAACCCCTTTGATTGGGACTACCAATCTCTTGATAGTGCCCTAATTTCCTATTAGGCTAATTTTTAGACTCAAATCTTCTTCTCAAGAAAGACCCAAGTCATGGAAAGGTTAATTAGTGTTTGCAACCACTAATTATAGTAATAAAAACCTTTAAATAACCTAAATAACCAACACCCATTAATTTCCCAACCTTAATTTCAAAATCCCATTATATACCCACACTAGGGTTGAGCCACAACCCTAGCTAATGGGTCTATCTACTCATAATCAAAGAGGAGAACAATGATAGAGAAGAAGAACAACCCATTTAATTGATTCCTAACAATGAAATTGAAGTTTTCAATGTTAAAAATGCAAGAATAAAGCTAAAGAAATAAAAACCCTAAAATATTCACGAGCTCTCTACTCTGAAAAACAGCTGATATGTTCCCCCTTTGTAAATAAATTACAAAATAGTCTATTTATAGTCTGCCAAATTTTCAGACAAAAATACCCCTGAAGTACCACCGCGAACCGCGAAAACACGATCGTGGTCCGCGAAAATGTTAGGACCTCACTGGAACGCCACCGCGGTCCGCAAAACATCGACTGCGGCCGCGGTGGGAACTTGCAATTCTTGGGTCTCACTGGAACTCCACCGCGGTCCGCGAAACTTTGACCGCGGCCGCGGTGGCTGATGGCTTGAATTTCTGACTCACTGGAAATGCACCGCGGTCCGCGAAAACACGACCGCGACCACGGTGGCCTTGTTTTCTTGAGCAGCTTTGTTGGTTTTTGCTCCTTGTGCCGGATTCACTCTTATTTTGAGCAGATTTTAGACTATATGCCTTCATTTCTGGTTCAATCCTGCAACAAGCACAACGTATAAGCTTTCGGGGCTATTTTGTGTAAAATTGTATCCTAAATTCACGTTAAGGGAACGAAAACGAGGCAAAAAGACAAGTTATCAACTCCCCCAAACTTAAACTCTTTCTTGTCCTCAAGCAAAACAAAATAAGCCCCACCCCTATGAGAGATTTCACAAAAATTTGGTTGTACTATTGGTGACCTCCACTAGCATCAATTGGAATTAACCATAGCCCCTAATGCGAATGAATCATTGACAATGATTGAGCTTTTCAAAACCATAGTTTTAAGTGCGATTCAAGAGCTTCAAGGGTTGGTCCAACTCATCAGTGAACTTCTAACTATTACCTTGGTCAGTGTGGATCCTAGACTCTTATTCCGTAACTTTCCCAAAGCATCTCACCTTTCAGAATAATGACACTCAGAACGAGGAATATGGTGAATCGCTCATCTCTCATCAAGGAAAGAGTCCCAAGTTCGGCTCAAAGTACCATAGGCTTGCCCTTTGTGCAAATCACCACTAATGTAGGCTTCACTCGACCTAAGATCATACAGGGATTTTGTGGAGTCATGATGAAGGCTTTTGGTCAAGGGTAGGACGTATTTGGTTAGAGTGAGTTTTATCTTTCCTTAAGCACTTCATTTTTTTGTTGCTCTCACATTTTCTTGACTCTTTGAGTCTTTTTATCTTTTGTAGGGTTGGAGAGACACTTTTTCATCAATTTCCTTTATTTTCTTCTTATGCTATCCAAACCTTTGGCATTACTTTTTCATCAATTCCCTTTATTTCTTCTTTTTGTTCATTCTTTTCTTTTCATTCTTTTTCATTGCCTTTTCTCTTCTCTTTCTTTCTTTCTTTCTTTTGTGCCTTCTTTTTCACTTCATCACATCTCTCGTCTCTCCCCCAAACTTATGTTTTTTGCCTAGCGCCAAGGAAAGATCGGGTGCCAAGAGAGGGTAAAAGAATGGTTAAAGGCTTGTAACTTGGGTACAAAGAAAAGGCTTAAGGCTCAAAAGGGTTGACTAGGGAATATTTCTCTTGGAAGGTCATGGAAGTGTTCAATTCTTTGTTCAAGCCAAGGAAAGCCTATAGTCACTTCTCAAGTCAAATTACACCTAGAATTTCGCCTAGACAACACTGAGGGTAAGTTCTAGACTAGTGGCACGGAAAACAAGAAGCTATGAAAGAAAAGTAAGAAGCTAGAAAATAGAAAAGAAATTTGTAAAATAACGTAAAGTGCGTGGGATGGAATGAATATGTACAATAGGGGAATTATATTACTATACATAAGGGATGAATATTTACATCTTATACATATGAAAGAAAAAAATAACGTAAATAAAGAGAAACAAAAAGTTGTTTTCATTATACAATCCGATGTAGCCAAAATAAAATGCCTGTAGGGCCACTCCCCCAACTAAAAGAAAGCATTTTCCTCAATGCTATAAAGCAAAAATAGTGTGCAAAATCTGGGAGAGAGAGAGAGTAAAGAAAACTCCCTATTGGCCCTCGGCCTGCTGTGGTCCCTGGTGCTCTGTCTGAGATGGGGTAGGAACTGCCTGAGATAAGGAAGGAACTGCCGGAGATGGGGAACCTGTATGAGTTGGATCTGGTATAGCCTGTGATGGAGCTCCGGTGGGCTGAGCCTCCTGGCTCTGAGTCTGAGTGTGCTCTGTGGGGGGGTCTGCCAGTATAAGCCTGATGTTCTGGGCACGGGGCATGACCTTCCTCTTCTTCAGTGGCCTCACTGGCTCCTCCTCCTGCACTGACTGAGGCAATGGATGCTGCTCTGGCTGGGGCTCTGTGGGGTCGGCTAGGAGCATCTCCAAAGGAATCTAATCGCCTGAAGCTTGTCGACCTCCTTTCTCAGCTTCGTCACCTCCTCCTTTGATGCCCTAGTCTTCCTCAGCTTCTTTGTTTCTTTGGCTAGCTTTGCCAATGCACTCTCATGTTACCGTGTCCAGGATTTTCTTCTGATTGTCCAAAATTTCTTTCAGAGTGTCCTCAATGGAATGCAGGACCTGTTGTGAGAGAGGAGTGACTGGGGCTGCCACGGCTATAGAAATTGCAGTCAACTTTGTAGTAGTTGACTGTATCCAGTTGGTGAGGCTAGTGAGAGTCATGTTCAGCCGTTGAGAAGTCATGGGATAGGCTCTGGTGAAGGGGATGTCAGTAGTTGTGGAGGAAGATGGGCCTGGAGCATCCTCTGGAATGGCAGGCTAGGGCAGTGAGGGTTCCACCACCACCAATGGCTCTTCAGACCGGCTAGTGGAGGAAACCGACTTTACATTTGACTTCTTTTTGGGATTATCCTCATCTCTTAAGTCATACTAGGAGAAAGGTGCTTTGGGCTTGACTTTGGTGTCAAAGCGCTTCATAGTCACTTCTTGGTCTTCACAATACATGGTCAGGTAATGAGGATAAGGGTAAGAAGTATCACCTGTGCTGACCACTAGGCTAATGACCTCGGACATCACATTCCCCACATTAATGAGGTATCCAGTAATGATAGAAGCTACTAATACAGCCCTACTGAGAGGGAAGGTCTGGTCATGATGAGTCAGTTCTAGCCTTCTATATACAAAAGTCTCCCATCCTTTAGCTTCAAAGTTCAGGGTCCTCCTGGTGATAGTCTTTCCAGCCGTTAACCACTCCGGGGTATCCCCGGGCTTTGCCAAGTGCAAAGCCAACCAATTTCTCGCAGCATCCTTTTCGGCAAGTTTTTCCCGGTATAATGAATCATCCACATCATCCATCTCCAAATAGTCATTTAGTGAAGGTCCGTCAAAAGGCACAGTGAGATTGCGAACTTTGGATGCCTTTGAGTCCTTTTCCAGAAAAAGCAAATTGGTGTAGAACTCCTTCACTATATGCTCATTGGCCTCCGAAAGATGCTTAGTGAAATAGGACCATCCTTTCCTGTCTCGGAATTGCTGCCTCACATTGGGGTTGTATGTGGATAAATCTTTCATTGAGAAGGTGCGCTCCGGTATAAGAGATCGTGCAGTCCACAACTCCCTGAATCTGTGGAAGGCCTTCTCACTTACAAAATGATCCTTCCACACATCCGGGTTCCTAGTGCGCTCTACCCCTTCAACCACCTGCGCATCCCCTTTGCTGTCACTTGAATTCTCCCCAGATAAGGAAGTTGTAGGGGAAGTAGAATATGAGTGTTCACTGGAGGCGGATTTGACTGGAGACACTGCTCGTGCTGGGGCCGGGAGAGATGAGACCGGGTCCATTAGGGATGACTGTGATGAGGCCTCCTCTGATGAAGCATATTCACTTACTGATGGTGAAGGAGGAGAGTCTGTAACTCGACTGGGCCGTTGTGATAACTGAGGCAATGTAACTTTTGAAGGTTGCCTTGGTGCCCCCGGGCCTCTCCCCTTTTGAATTTCTCCTCTACCCGTGTTTTTGCGACCTCCTCCACGAGATAGTACCATTTCCTGCAAAGTACACATAAGTGAACATGGTTAATTTCCTGAACATTGATGTGCAGACACTTGAGTAGTCACTGAAGTTTAAGCATACTGGAATGAGGCAAGGCACACTAGACAGACTTCGCGGACCGCAAAAAGTCGACCGCGGCCGCGAAAGTCTAATCATGCTTTGAGCAGGACACACTGGACTGACTTTGCGGACCGCAAAAAGTTGACCGCGGTCGCAAAAGTCTAATCATTCTTTGAGAAGGACACATTGGACTGACTTCGCGGACAGCAAATTCGACTGCGGCCGCGAAGATCTAATCAAACTTAAGCAAAATGAAGCACCGTGGTCCGCAAAAAATGGACCGCGGACCGCGAAAAATGGACCGCCAAAATGGCTATTTACCTAGGGTTAGCAGAATTTGTAAGTTCTACGCTAAAGTGTTCATTGAGTGAAGTCCTATATAAGTAATCAGTGCAATTGCATTCCAAAGGACTATTATGAACCTATTTGAGCTAACCCTAACATTTACAAGCCTATAAAGAGAAAATAATAATGAAAAAAGAATGAAAACTAAAGATAGTAAAGAAATTAAGAAGTTAATGAAGCATAAATACACTTACTAGATGTTTGGATGAAAGTATGAATGCCAGCAATGAGTTTCAGAGGATGCAAAAGTGCGACACAGTTGAAAGTGGCTTAGGCTTAGCTACAGTGTGAAAAGTGTGAAATGAAACCCTAGAATCCTATTTATAGAGAGTGATGGGGACAACCCCACTTACCTACCGCGGACAGCGAAAAATCGACCGCGGTCCGTGGTCATTCAATGGCACCAGGCTCACAAGGTAGAAGGGCTTTGCGAACCGCGAAAAGTCGACCGCGGACGCGAAGTCCATTTGCGGAGCATTGTGTTTGCATTATATTGACTTCGCGGACCGTGAAAATTCAACCGCGGCCGCGAAGTCAATTTCCAGTGAGCTTCTGATTCTGTACTCAGCCAAATTCCTGTGTCAAAATCATCCTACACATCCAAAAACTAGTTACTGTAAAAGTGAAACCTATTTTACCAAGAAAAAAAGAAAATGAAAGTAAAGACACATGGTTGCCTCCCAAGAAGCGCCTGATTCAACGTCGCGGCACGACACATTTTACCGGGATCATTGGAGATGAAGAAGTGCCACCACGTGGCTGTCATCAACTTTGTCAAGATAGTGTTTTACCTGGTGACCATTCACTCTGAATACTTCACCACTTTTGTTCTTGAGGTCAAGAGACCCAAATGGAATAACAAATACCACTTCAAAAGGGCCACTCCACTTAGACTTTAGCTTCCCGGGAAATAACCTCAACCGAGAATTGAACAATAAGACCAAGTCACAAACTTTGAACTCTTTTCTTCGAGCATATTTGTCATGTAGGTACTTCATTTGTCCTTATACAAGGACGAGCTGGAGTACGCATGGAATCTAAACTCATCCAACTCATTCAATTGCTCCACTCTAAGATTTGCAGCTACATCCCATTCCAAGTTCAACTTTTTCAAGGCCCACATAGCCTTGTGCTCCAATTCCACCGGAAGGTGGCATGCTTTTCCAAAGACCAAGCGATATGGGGACATCCCAATTGGGGTCTTGTAGGCGGTCCGGTAAGCCCAAAAAGCATCATCTAATTTCTTAGCCCAGTCGGTCCTATTGGCATTGGCCGTTTTGGATAATATGCTCTTTATCTCCCTGTTAGACACTTCAACTTGGCCATTAGCCTGAGGGTGGTACAGGGTAGTGAATTTATGGTTGACCCCATACTTAGAAAGCAAGGAGTCAAAGGCTTTGTTGCAAAAATGTGACCCCCCGTCACTGATGATGGCTCGTGGAGTGCCAAACCTAGTAAAGATATTCTTCTTGAGAAAGGCTATCACACTCCGCGCCTCATTGTTTGGTAAGGCTATGGCCTCCACCCATTTTGACACATAATCAACCGCGACCAAGATGTAAGTGTTCCCACATGAACTCACGAATGGACTCATGAAGTCAATGCCCCAAACATCAAAGATATCTACCTTGAGAATTGAGTTTAAAGGCATCTCATCCTTTTTGGAAATTCCCCCGGCTCTTTGGAATTCATCACACCTCTTCACTAGGNATACACATCGCTAGATTACCCCATCGGTGCAAATCTTGAATAAATAAGTCTCATCCCAATAGAAATCCAAGATATCCCTTCGAAGCTTCTTCCTTTGGTTAGAAGAGATCTCACAAGGGACAACTCCGGTGACTAGGAAATTAGCAATATCCGCAAACCATGGCATTTCTCTCATGGACATTGAAAGGAGTTGTTCATCCGGGAAACTATCATTGATCTCAAGTCCGCCACTAGGACGTCCTTGCTCTTCCAACCGGGACAAATGATCAGCAACTTGATTCTCACTCCCTCTTCGGTCCACTACCTCTAGATCAAACTCTTGTAACAACAAAGCCCATCTCATAAGTCTTGCCTTGGAATCCTTTTTGGCCATGAGGTACCAGAGTGCTGCATGGTCAGTGTGAACCATGACTTTGGCACCCATTAAATAAGCTCGAAATTTTCCAGGGCAAAGACTATAGTTAGAAGCTCCTTCTCTGTGACTGTGTAGTTCATTTGAGCAGAATTCATTGTCTTGCCGGCATAGTAAATTGGATGAACCACTTTGTTCACCCTTTTCCCAAGCGCAGTACCCACAACAACATCACTTGCATCACACATAAGCTCAAATGGGGCACTCCAATCCGGTACCGTGATGATAAGAGTGGTAGTGAGCTTGTGATTTAAGAGTTCAAAAGCTTGCATACACTGCTCATCAAAATTGAATTTGGCATCCTTCTCTAACAGCTTGCATAATGGATTCACCACCTTAGAGAAATCTTTGATAAACCGCCGGTAAAAACCTGCATGGCCAAGAAAGCTCCGAACTCCTCTCACTGAAATAGGTGGTGGCAATTTTGAAATAACCTCGATCTTTTCCTTATCAACCTCAATGCCATTCTTTGAAATCTTATGGCCCAAAACAATTCCTTCCTCCACCATAAAGTGGCATTTTTCCCAATTCAAGACCAAATTTGTTTCTTCACATCGAGCAAGGACTTTATCAAGATGACTCAAGCATTCGTCGAAAGAATCCCCGACGACACTAAAGTCGTCCATAAATACTTCTAGAAAGTCCTCCACCATGTCGGTGAAGATTGCCATCATACATCTTTGGAAAGTAGCTGGGGCATTACAAAGCCCGAATGGCATTCGAGCAAAGGCAAAAGTGCCATATGGGCAAGTGAAGGTGGTCTTTTCTTAATCCTCGGGGGCTATCAAAATTTGATTATATCTAGAATACCCGTCAAGGAAGCAATAATAGGCTCGACCTGCAAGCCTATCCAACATCTTATCCAAGAAGGGTAAAGGAAAATGGTCTTTGCGGGTCACCATGTTGAGCTTGCGGTAGTCCATGCACACCCGCCATACGGTAACCGTTCTTGTAGGAATGAGCTCATTCTTATCATTTTTTATCACTGTCATTCCACCCTTTTCCGAAACGCATTGGACCAGAGAAGTCCAAGCACTATCCGAAATTGGATAGACCACACCCGCATCAAGCAATTTTAGGATCTCCTTTTTCACCACATCTTGAATAGCTTCATTGAGTCTTCTTTAATGTTCAACAGAGGGTTTGGCTCCATCCTCCAATATAATCTTGTGCATGCAAAAGGCGGGGCTAATGCTCCGAATATCAGCCAAAGTCCAACCAATTACTTTCTTCCTCCTCCTTAGAACTTTTAAAGTTGAGTCATCCTGCAATTGGGTTAGGCAAGAGGAAAGAATAACTGGTAAAGTAAAAGAGGGACCAAGGTATTCATACCTGAGGTGGGAAGGAACTGGCTTCAACTCCAGATTCGGAGGTTCTTCAATGGATGGCTTCGTTGGTGGGGTCTTCCTGTTCTCCAAGTCCAATGATAATTTTCGGGGATCATAGGAACAAGACCCCATGCCTTGAAGGGCATGGGAGCTCTCAAGTACACCATCCACCACTGATTCCTCGTGATTCAACAAGGCCAACTCCACAGGATCATCAACATGGATCATAACACTGGCATCATCAATAATAACCTCGGACACAAGGTCCATAAAAGAGCACACTTCGGTGTTGTTAGGCTGCTTCATAGATTTGCACACGTGGAAGACCAATTTCTCATCACCAACTCTGAATTTAAGTTCCCCAGCTTCAACATCGACCAAGGAATTCCCGACGGCAAGGAAAGGTCTCCCCAAGATAATAGGAACCTCAAAATCAACCTCACAGTCGAGGATAACAAAATCTGCTGGCAATATGAACTTGTCCACTCTCACTAAGACATCATCAATAATACCTAGGGGCCTCTTCATTGATCGGTCCGCCATTTTCAAACGCATAGAGGTAGCCCTACGTTGTCCTATCCCTGTCACACCTCCTTTTTATATGCCCCAAAGGGGGTACGGGAGTTTTTTCCACTTAAAGTGACATTATTCGAAATGGGAATATTTTTTTTTTTTTAGAGTCGCCACTTGGAATAGTTTATTTGGTGTCCCAAGTCACCGGTTTAAATCCCAAATTGAGGAATTTTGACTCTGTTTAAATTGTCTGCGATCCAGAAATCCGGGTAAGGAATTCTGTTAACCCGGGAGAAGGTGTTAGGCATTCCCGAATTCCGTGGTTCTAGCACGGTCGCTTAATGATTAAACTTGGCTTAAATTGTTTAATTACTCACTTTTAGGATATATTTGTATTTTTAACCTTTCTTATTATTCGATTATTTAAATAATTAACTCAATACGAGTCACGCGTACGCATACTCGTTTAGTTCGACGTGTCAAGAATCTTGTCACGCGTATGATGCAAGGCTAAATTGCATAGTTGAATCATATGATATACCATACATTTTATACGCATAAAATATACTTGTTAAGTGTTTAATGGAGTTTATTTCATGTATGGGTGAAGTGGAGATGAAATGGAGCTAAAAGGATGCAACTACGTCGGAACATACGTAAAAGGAGACACCCGGGCGATAGCCGGACGACAAAACCAAACAACTTGGCCCTGCCTGGCGTTAGCCAGGCGTTAGGGCTGAAACGCCAGCCCTTGCCTGGCGTTAGCCAGGCGTTAGGGCTGAAACGCCAGCCCTGGCCTGGCGTTAGCCAGGCGTTAGGGCTGAAACGCCAGCCCTGGCCTGGCGTTAGCCAGGCGTTAAGGCTGAAACGCCAGGGTCCCCAGTTCGGTAAAAAGCCGAGTTTTGACGAAATTAAGTGCTTTTCAATTGAAATAAGGGTCTCCTATACGTTAAAGGTTGATCCTAAACTCCACAACTCAAATATTCCAATCATATTAAGCTTATTAAGAGTAAGATAAAAATTTAAAATATTAAGATTAGATATAACATTAATATTTATAGC
>ML372333.1:0-69528 GCA_005239525.1 Nicotiana knightiana
TCCTTAACTTGATTTTTGTAGGCGTTTCAAAAGATAAGCCTGATCAACAGGAAAGATTCCAGAGTTTTCTACTCTAATGAGCTTGTGATTGCCCATTCTACATCCTTTGAAAGGACAATTTCAGCAAGCTAATTACTGGTTATGCACTTTTGTGAGAAGAATTTGACTATCAAAGAGTCGAATTCACCTGACTTGGTGCTTAACATTACCTAATTCCATCTATGTGATATTTTAATCATCTAGGTATTTGTAGGGGATGGATTTGACCATTTGAAGGTTCACATCCCTCACCCTAGTGCCTTTCTTAACTACACCCTTTAACCTTTTTAAAAGGTGAATTTCAGCCACTTATATTGCTGTTTTGTGCACTATTGTGGGGTGATCTTGACTATTAATAAGTCAAGCTCATCTACCCTAGTGCTAATATTAAACTAATTAGGGACTTGCTTGTTGAATCTCTTTATTGACCAAAGAGACTCAATTGAAAGCATATTTTGTGCACTCTTAGGGGAAAGAACCTGACCATAAAACGGGCCAGATTCTACACCATAGTGCAGCTGTTTCACTAATGGACTGACCTGAGACTGATGTCCCATAATACTCAATCTATTTTTTTTTTACCAACTTGAAATCAAAACAGAATAATCTTAAGGATTTACATATTACAACATACATTCAGATTACTTAACATCTTATCACTTAAATATTATTTCAAATTCATATACCAAAAAAGGAAAGAAGATTCAACCTTGACATAATCTCAGAAAAGAAATAACAAGAATCAAACATTCAGCATCAAACTAACAACAGATTCTGAGTATAACAACTTCATTTAAGTTCATTGTTACATACCTCTTTTGGAAGAAAAAATAACCAAGATCCTGACCAAATAAAGGTCAGGTAGACAATAAAAGCTAAGGAGAGACAGATTCAGCAGCAATATAAGCAGCACAAACCAGAAACCCAGCAACAACCCAAACCAGAGGAATTTCNATTGGGTGAGAACTTCCCCTTTGCTTCATCGTGATGTGGGAAGATCCACTCTAGAACCAATTGCCCCGGTGTGAATTGCCTCAGTCTGACCATTTTGTTGAAAGCTCTGGCCATTCTGTTCTGGTAGAGTTGACCGTGACATCTACATTCATTCTCTTGCCGTCAATGAGAGCCATTTGTTAGAGGCTCTGCACCTATTTTGCGTCACTGAGTTCAACTTCTTGTATGATTCTTAGAGAAGGGATTTATAATTTGGTAGGAATAACCGCCTCCTTACCATAGACTAGCAGGTAGGGAGTTTCCCCAGTTGATCTGCGAACCATGGTATGATACCCGAGCAGAGAAAATGGAAAATTCTCGTGCCATTGTTTGTAATTGTCTACCATTTTCCTTAGTATCTTCTTGATGTTCTTGTTGGCGGCCTCTAGAACATCATTCATTTATGTCCAGTATACTATGGAATTCTTATGGTCGATCTTAAAAATATCACACATGGCCTTCATTAGATCACTGTCGAGATTGGCGGAATTTTCGGTGATGATTGACTCTGGCACTCCGAACTGACAAACAAGGCGATCCCGAAAAAAACCTGCGACGGCCTTCTTATTTACAACTTTGTAAGATGCGGCTTCCACCTAGTTTGTGAAATAGTCTATGGCAATTAGAATGAACCTATGCCCATTTGAAGCAGCGGGTCGATTGGACCAATGACATCCATGCCCCAAGCGGAGAAAGGCAAGGGTGTACTTGTTACATTGAGTTCTTTGGGTGGCACTCGTATCATATCAACATGTATCTGGCATTGGTGACACTTATGAACATATTTGATGCAGTCTATTTCCATAGTCATCCAGAAATAACCTACTCTCATTATTTTCATGGCTAACACGAAACCATTCATGTGCAGTCCGCAAGTTCTGACATGTATTTACTCGAGCAATCTAGATTCTTCCTTGGCATCGACACAATGTAATAACCCCAGGTCAGGAGTCCTTCTATACAAAATTCTTCCACTTTGAAAGAAACGGTTGGCTAACCTTCGGAGTGTGCGCTTATGAGTATGGGTTGCGTGCTCCGGATACTCTCCCTTTGCCAAATATTCCTTGATGTCGTGGAACCACGAATTTCCATCTCTCTCTTCTTCAACATGAGCACAGTAAGCTGGTTGCTTATGAATTCTTATTGGAATATGATCGATGAAGTTCTTCTCAGGGTGTTGTATCATGGAAGATAAAGTGGCCAATGCATCTGCAAACTCGTTCTGAATCCGTGGAACATGTTTGTACTCTATCTTTGTGAACCTCTTGATCAGCTCTTGTACACAGTGAAAATATGGCAATATCTTAGTGTTCTTCATAGCCCATTCTCCTAGAACCCGATGGACCAAAAATCGGAATCCCCAATTACCAGCAACTCCTGAACATTCATGTCAATAGCCAACCGGAGTCCCAAGATGCGGGCTTCATATTCTGCCATATTATTGGTACTTGGAAATCTGAGTTTTGTAGATACCGAATAGTGTTGGACGGTATATGATATTAAGACAATGCCGATACTCACTCCTTTGAAGTTTGCATCTCCATCGAAAAACATTCTCCAACCGTCATATGCCTCGATGATATCCCCTACAAACAATACCTCATCATAGGGAAAATACGTTTTCAATGGTCCGCATTCTCCATCTACGGGGTTTTCTGCCAAATGATATGTCAATGCTTGCCATTTGACCTCTTTATGAGTTACATAGAGGATGTTGAACTCACTCTGCCATATCTGTCATTTTGCTAACTTACCCGTAGGCATGAGTTTTTGGAAGATGTATTTCAGCGAGTCCATTCTTGATATAATGCCTCAAATTTTGAGCTATCCATGTCAAAATGCAGCAGTTGTACTCAAACAAAGAGTAATGGGCTTCGTAAGGCATGAATTTCTTACTTAGATAATATATCTCCTTCTTCTTTCTAGTCTCATTATGTTGTCCCAGAACACAACCAAAAGCCCCGTCCAATACGGACAAGTATAGCAGCATAGGTCTTCTTGGTTCTGGCGGGACTAGAATGGGTGGTTTGGATAAATACTCCTTGATTTTTTCGAAGGCTTTCTGGAATTCTTCAGTCCATCTTGTTGCAACATCGTTTCAACATCTTGAAGATCGACTCACATATCACGGTCGACTGTGATATGAAATGGCTGATGTAACTGAGACGCCCTAAAAAGCTCATCACATATTTCTTACTCTTTGGAGCTGGCAAGTCCTGGATGGCGTTGACCTTTGACAGGTCTAACATAATCCCTCATCGGTTGACGATGAACCTTAACAATTTTCCAGCAGGGACTTCGAAGTCACAATTTGCGGGATTCAGTGTCAGGTTGTACCCTCGAAGCCGATCAAAGAATTTCTTCAAATCTGCTACGTGATCTGTGCTTCTTCTGGATTTGATGATGGCGTCATCCGCGTACACCTCTATTTCCTTGTGTATCATGTCATGGAAGATAGTTTTCATGGCTCTCATCTAGATGGCTCCAACATTATTTAAACCAAAAAGCATCATTTTGTAGCAGTTCATTCCGCATGGTGTGATAAAGGCCATCTTTTCGGCATCCTCTTCATCTATCCACATCTGGTGATATCCCGCGAAGCGATGAGCAAAGGATTGGTGTTCATTCTTGGTACAGTTATCAATCAATATGTGTATATTAGGCAGCGGACAATCAGTATGAATTAATAAGATAAACGTCAACAAGTACGGCTCGGCGACTCGAGCAATTCTTTCAAACAAAATACTTTCAAAACAAAATGTTGAGAATGTCTTAGATGTTCAAAACTATTTTAAAAACAATTGATGATAATCTACCAGGTTACCCAAAAACTCGACAGGTCCGGGATGGTGCAGCAATCCATTTCTTGAGAATAGTTCCTCTTTCCACGATGTACCTGATAAGGTGTTCCTCCTCCTCCTCCTCCTCCTCCTCCTCCTCCTCCTCCTCCTCCTCCTCCTCCTCAACTACTGCATTGCAATCCATATATTCCTCATTCAGAAATAATTTCCTCATACCGGCTAAAACTTCATCTTCCTCAGATCCCCACATCACGTATGCTTGTTGCTATGTTTGTTGTAGAGATTGTACCGATTTTTCCACTGGAAAATAAGGAACATGCCATGGTGGTGACCAATCTTGGTACTCCTGCCAAGTATATTCATACCCAAGCCTGAAAGTTGTACCATGACGCTTAGGATGTACTAGTTTGGTGATCCCGTGGAGGTTTTTGCCGAGACCCTTGCCAAGTTCGTACCATGTCCATAGTAATATGCTTTCTATCTTATTGATCCACCATTTTTCCTTTTCAATTGCATTGACGCTCCCAATGCGATGGTATGTATCTCCACCCAACTTCTTCCTATTCTCAATGACTGGAACGATCTGATTCATTTAGATAGGGTTGCTTCTATCCCCATGGATGATCACTTCCTGATGATTCCATTCAAATTTCACAACTTGATTCATAGTAGAAGCCACTACCCTAACATGTATCCATGGTTGTCCCAACAATATATGTAGCAGATATATCCTGCACTTGGAACTCGACATCGAACTAAGTTGGGCCCACTACCAGAAATTTGGCCTATCGTAACAGTTTTCTAGCAACGACTATAAAACCGTTGCCACAGACCCTCTATTGCAACAGTTATAGCCGTTGCATAAGCGTTACGGGTCTATAGGAACAATTCTAATAACAAAGCGTTGCTTTGGTAAAATAACCGTTGCAGTAGAGTAGCCTTTTGCCACGATTTTGGAAACTTTTGCAAAAGGTGACCTTGTTGCAACGGTTATGCGAAATAAGGGCTATCGAGACGGTTCTTATCCCCTCCCCCCAAGAAAAAGGGTCATCGATAAAATACACAGCCACATCCTATTTTTTAAATAGTTTTTTGGATTTTCTAAGTCTTAAATCACCTAAAAGGCTAAAACCGACCCCTTGCCCTAAAACACTTCTCGGACTGCCAGCATCGACTGCGTCGACACTATCATTGCGGCGAAGGCAAGGCGACCTTCGACGTAGACCTCCCCTCTGGCATAGGTTTCCCCTCCACCATCTCCCTCTATTTGTTGTTCTTGCTTTCTCTCATCTATGATTGAGCTTGAGAATTTTGTAGTTTGAACAGGAGGTAAATTTTTTCTCATAAATCTTTTATTATTGTTTAGAAATTCCGTGCTTCTGTTTTTCTTTTTCATTGTATTATGCTGATTAATTTGGAAAAGGGGAGTTTGATTTGGTAGGGTTTCTAGTTTGAGAAATTAAAGTTGAGTTGGTGGATTTTGATTATGAGATCTGCCGAAGACAAAATTGGGTTGCTATATTTTTTCTCTCTTAAGTTTTATTTAGTCCTATTTCAAGATATGCTAAGGGGGAAAATGTAATTCTGCTATTTGTGGGTTTTCTTTGTTATTTTGGTATCTTATTTGGTTGATTACAGAAAGAATAAAGTGAAAATGAAGGGAAGGAGTAACTGAATATCAGTCAAAAGAAGAAACTATTTGTTGCTGATGCAACTGGGAACACACTGGAAAGAGAAATTTTTAGCAGCTTATGTCAAAGAGTTTAATATTATAATTGAAGGTACGGTTCACTTTACTTTATTCAACGAAAACCAACGGCGTGTTTTTCATCTTGTCATAAGCTGGATATGTCATTTGTGGTAGTGATAGAACATTTTCCTTTGGCTCCTCCATTAGCTTCTCTATTATACTATTACTTAATGCCATATTTGACTTACTTGGGTAGTTCTTCTTCATATTTTAATCTCTTATGTTGGATTGTATATTATTTAGTATGTCAATATTTTTGTCTAAGCACACATATATGAAAAGGTGACTAGTATGGTAGGATTTAAGAATACTAAAATTTTTAGAGAAATAAGGAAATGATAATGTGAAATCCCACTTCAAGCAAATCCCTTAGTGAACTTGTGTTGTTAGTATTCTTGGTGTCACAGGAATCAGGCCGTGTGTAGTTCTGGATCCAACGGTGAACGAAATCGACGGAGTTATTGTGAGAGTGGTCGCATGTTTCGAAAAGGTTGTTTTGGTTAGGATAGTATCGAAAGCAGAGGCATGAATGTGTATTTGAAACGTTACATATGTGTCACAAGGCAAAATTTGAACGGTTACAGAGTAAAAGGCAGGCAACTACTGTGGGTTACGTTTAAAACAATTGAAGGATGTTAATGTTATGAATGGAGACCGGAGCGAAGACTGCTCCCGTTTGTAGGACAGTTACCTTCTGGATTACCTGCAAAACTTAAAACATGATACGTGCGGATATATATAGATGTTAATGTTATGAATGGAGACTGGAGCGAAGACTGCTCCCGTTTGTAGAACAGTTACCTTCTGGATTACGTGCAAAACTTAAAACATGATACGTGCGGATATATATATGTGGGTTCTTTTAATCGTGATGTAAACTCCATTTGGACCATGAAGGTTGTCTTTGCACGGTGAGGATGGTGTCCTTAGACCATAAAGTCCTGGGCCATGAAGCGAATGATAATGGATTCGCAGGCCATGAAATTGTGTCCTCGGGCCATGAGTGTTAGTTCTCTTCTTCCTTTGACAAGGTAAGAACTTAAATATTTTTTGCTGCCACTTTGATATGTGACGGTGTGTTCTTTTCGACATCTCTTTTCGATATACACACATTTATATTCATATGATATCTTGATGAGTAGTTGTAGTGGAATACTGTATTTTCGTAGGTCAATCTCTTTGGACTTCATGGGAAAAATCTAAGGGAAATATTTTTAAGAAGTCGCATGCTAAAGTTAATTGAAAGAGTTAGCTTTGGAAAAAGACTCACTCACAAAAGTTAATTTGACGGGCTTCTATGGCAGTTGCACTTTAATGTTAATTTTTTACTCAGTAAAAGTTCACGTTCTTACAAATAAAAAATTATCAAAATACTCAATTACCCCAAGAGTTGGGTGGTGGGAGAGGTCTTTTTGAGACGTTGGCATAGAATAAACAACGAGAGAACTATCAATTTATGTATAAAGATAGTTCCTTTTTCCTCTCTTGTATAATAACACCTTAAAGTATTTAAATTAAAAATGATAGTTAAACAAGTGAGTGCAAAACCAAGAATTAGTTCTTCCCTATCAATATGTAGAATTCATTATGTTTTAAAAGCTAGTGACCTTTATGTACCATGTGTCAATAAAAGAGTTAGTTAACTGATAGTACTTGAGCTTCTCTGAGTAAAGAAATTCAGTATGTCATTACTTTTGGATCTTCTACCGCTCATTTTAGTTGTTATCTGAGTCTATAATTGTACAGTTATATTTTCTCAAGCTTTTGTAATATTTAGCTATCACCTTTTGTAGGTTGATCAAATAAACAAGCAGAAGACAAAAGCAATAATGATACTTAAGATTTGGTTGATCGGTGCTAGACTCTTGCATGTTCTATCAATCTTTTATTTGAAACTTTATTCAAACTTATGTAAACTCTTAAATTGCTAAACAATATTGTATATTTTGCTTTTATATGCGAATAATATTTGTATATTTTGGAATATAATTTTGTTGATTAATACTAGTTTCCCTTGGTGATTGTATAGGTAATCAATTCATCTTACTATATTATATAGTGCCATAAATTTCATTAATTATTGCAATAACCTTAAAAAAATAGTTGCACTAGCACTAAAACAACCGCTGCGCTATGTATACAAACTGTTGCGATATGTATTCAAACCGTTGCAATAGCCATAAATAGTAGTTGCATAAAATGGTATTGCAATGGTTTTGAACCGTTCCACTTGAACAAATAACTGTTGCAATAGTTAGCATATGGCGACGGTCTGAACCCGTTGCAATATAGTGTCTATGGAAATTGTTGCACAACTGTATCACGAAACCGTTACAATAAAACTATTGGCACGCGAGCTGGTGGGACGAGCCCATAACTGTTACAATAGGGATATAGAAACGGTTTTCTTATCTATTGCTACGGTTTTGTTGGCGTTGTGATAGGCCAAATTTTTGGTAGTGGCCCATTTGTAGGTTGAGGTTTATTTCTCCGATTGTGGCCCTTTGAGATCCATCTATTGCTTTCACATTCATCCTTCCCATATGTATCTCGTGTAGGAATTTGCCCAACCTTTTTAGAGTGGTCAGTGGACATACGTTGAGATTGGATCCTCCGTTTATTAGGACCCTGACAATGAACTTGTCCTCAATTTGCACTGTGGTGTGCAATGCCCTCTTGTGACTTAGTCCTTCTGGTGGCAGCTCATCTTCGTGGAAGGTGATTTTGTGGCTTTCTAGTACCTGCCCGAAAATGTTGGCCATCTCTTCACTAGTAATGTTGTTAGGTACATAAGCCTCATTAAACACCTTCATCAAGGCGTTCCTATGTGTCTCAAAGTTTTGCAGCAGCGACCAAATGGAAATCTGAGCGGAAGTATTGTTCAGATGATCAACAACAGAGTACTCCTTTGCTTGTACTTTCCTCCAAAGGCCATCGGTACCTGTCTCGACAATAGGTGGTTTGGATGCGGTTTCTTTGCTTGTTCCACCCAATTTTTCAGGTGTATAGACCCTGCTAGTTATGGTCTTGCCTTATGTCGTACCTGTCTCCTCCATTTTTGCTTTCCCTTTTCTCCTGGCTTCCACAACGTAATCCCATGGGATGGCATCGGAGTTGTAGGATGGCGTGGGAGCAACCATCGTAGTGAATGGTGCTGTTACCTCGACCTCAAATAATGCTTTAGTTTGTACCATAACTGGTGTGAGGGTGACGAGATTTTTTGGGATCATCCCCTTCTCGAATGAGTCCGATTGACCCTTTCGGGTCCCATTCTTCTTTAGTCTCTATTACATTCACTCCCTCACCTCTCTGTGATCCGTGAGAGGAGTGTTGCACACATTTGGTGCAGTTTCCTTAGCATGTATGATTTTGTTGTCGATTAATGTCTCAATCTTGTCCTTTAGTGTGCGGCATTCATTAATTGTATGAACCTTCATGCAAAAATGATAGGCACATATCTTATTCGGGTTGATCCAATGAGAAGAGTTCTCCATAGCAACGACAGGGATGGGAGTCACATAACCAGCATCCTTCAATCTCTCATATAACTGGTCTATGGTCTCAACGATCGGGGTGTATTGTTTAGGTGGTCTGCAACCAAAGTTTGGTTGTGGTTTTTGGTAGTTTTGGTGGGCTGGAAGAAGGTAAATGATAATATGCGGGTTAAGTTTTATAGGCATGGTATATGGTAGGGGGTTGTTGGTATCTGGAGGGTGAATGTTGATATGTGGGTGGAGGTTCTAGTATGTGAGTGGAGATTTAGGGCCTTGGGCCACCATGACAACACCTACTTCCTTTTTCTTCGAAATGCCTCCCGATTGTAAGGCTTTGTTTGTGGCCTACAATGCTTCAAATTCGTCACCATCACACTTTTGATCCCTTATTCTATTATTTCTCCTAGCTTGATGATGTTGGAGAATTTGTGGTTCTCAATAACCATCAACCTTTCATAGTACTACGGGTCTTGAGCTCAGACGAAGAACTTATTCATTTCTTCTTCTTCAAGCTTTGGTCTTACCTTTGCAACCTTTGATCTCAACTGGGTGGCATATTCGTAGAAGGTTTCTGTTGATTTTGTTTTAAAGCTATGAATGTAGAAAACATCTGGTGCGTTCTATGTATTGAACATGAATCTTTCCATAAAGTCTGATGCCATGCCTACCCATATCGGGTTGCTTTGGTGGACTCCGGCGATCTGGGCATAAGGGTGATCATTTGTTGAGTTTTGGAGGTCAAGAGTGGGTTGTGCTATATTCTGGGGAGTATTATAGGTGGTATTCTGCGGGTATTAGGTTGGGCGGTGATGATTTTGTTGCGGAGTTGGTACCAGAGGAGGATTAAGGTTTTGGGGAGGTGTAGGGTACTGGTGGGGTGCAGGAGGGTTTGGCAGCGGGTTTTGGTTTTGTAGGTTTTGTGGTGGTTCTTGGTTCAGGGTGTTTGGATTTTGTTGGTTAATATCAGGGACATTTAGAATGAGAAAGAGGTTTGCCAAGTTCAAGACCTGCTAAAGTTCTCCTTGTAGTTCCAATTTTTTTTGTTCTAGTCGTAAGACTAGTTCATTCTATGTTGGGGTGCTCCGACCATCTGAAGTTTCGACATTTTCTGCTATGTTGGCATTATCCTTTCTGATACCACTCAAATCGTCCATTTCCCTTTGCTTTTGTCTTTTGGATCACTTGGTAGAGGAAGAGGTGGAGGACCTTTGGATCTAGTGTGATATGGTGACGATGCCAGTATGCACGAACCAACCTTGGGGAATGGGAACAATTAAAAAGAAGAAAAATCAAAACGTACCAAGTCAGTAAAGGATATTGGAAGAATGCTTCCAATATTGAACATGCTTTGTAAAATTATGTAATAAATTCGCATCCTAATTTTGGAGACCTCGTTGTGCCCGAGGTAGGCCTAAGCGACACATAGACTTGGAGAAACATTGCCGCCAATAATTGCGTCATTTCATTAATGCAAAAATGAATCAAACCCTTACTATATCGACAATAAAGATAAAGTTACTAATGGCACTTGGCCTTATTACAATAGATATCTAAACTAAGCTAGAAAACAGTGAAAAACATCATGTCTTAATCTACTTGGTCCCGGAAGGACCTTCTCCATGCTTGTCTCTTTTGACTCCTACATGCCCTCCTTCATTGCCATCCGTGTTTTGATAATCTGTAATCCTCTTTCTCATCTTTCCTTCGAGCTCCATCAATCCCTGTTCCAGATCTTCTAACCTTCCTGTTGCATTAATAGCTATCCCATTCCATTCATTTATAGCCTCCATGTCTATTTTATGTTGTTCGAAGTGCCTAGCTTCCGACTCAAAAACCCTTTTGCGAAGCCTTCTATACTTGACTTGTGCTTCAGGGACATCATCAATGATCCTATTTTTCAAATTGACCCATGGCTTGATGTGTCCGTTGTATCATCTACCAACCATAATGGATAGAAATACACGTGACCAGTATGGTACCTCTCTGGCTCGATAGTCTCTTTCTCCATAATGACCTTCTGGTTCCACATATGTTGTGCCTCGAATTTGAAAGGAATGATGTCCCCTTTGAAGTCTGACTTGTACTGGACCATGTTTGAAACTCGAGGTATGACTTGCTTACTTCTTGCATGTCTCATTACCCTTATAGGAGCATATGGATAAATGCCTCACAACCCGATCAACACGAAATGAGTAGTATCCCTTGACCTGATGATGAA
Source organism: Nicotiana knightiana (assembly GCA_005239525.1). NCBI lineage: Eukaryota > Viridiplantae > Streptophyta > Magnoliopsida > Solanales > Solanaceae > Nicotiana > Nicotiana knightiana. The sequence goes on from ML372333.1 coordinate 11,296, forward strand.
CTCACTGCTAGGAAACCACTCAAACATCCAATGTACCTTTTTGTCTGTCAAATTGCTGAAGAAACGAACCCAACTTATAGCGCTTCCAGGCTGTGTGAACCTATCCGAGATTAATGTCATGTTCTTTGGATAGTGGTAAGCTATGTAGTCATTTAGTGTCCGTCGTAGAAGCTCTTGACAATATTCTCCCCTCTGAAAGTGTTCCAATAACTAGACTAGCAATAACAAATTACAACCTTTGAAATGTCCAAACCCTTCTTGCATCGATCTACAACGTAGTACAGCTCGACTAGGATCATAGGGATGATGGTGTATATTTTCCCCTCGATACCTTCCATTAAGGTTCTCTTGACCATAGCTAAACGAGTGTGGATCCTCCCCCTATTCATTGGAAATATCAACAATCCCAAGAAACAAATAATGAACACATAAATCGAGCGATGCGTCCATCCTAATAAAGTAATGGCGAGTTCATCATGATGAAGGAGATATGATTTTACTGTGCCTGTATCGCTCATAAAGAAATTCAAATGGGATATATGATTTCTTTAAACAAAGCAACTCATCATTTTTTTTAAAACGTAGCATCTTTATAAAACCACGAGGGGTGCGATTTTCCGGTACTAGTAATCCTGTACTATCCCATGGTAGCTTAGTAAAACCTCTTATCTATTATAAAAGAGGAGTCATTTCTATGTCACCAAATTGGAAGACCGCTCTTTTTTCATCCCAGAGTATTGTAGCAACCTCGATCAAAGTAGTATTTGGTTGGATATTGAGCAAAGATGGCAGGTTTCCAAGTACTCTTTTCACATGATTCTTATCGCAAGGCGCAAGGTCTTTCCACCAGTCAAGGAGCAGAGGTGGGACCATGCTGAACCTGGGGACTTCGTGCTTCATTTTCCGCAAACAAATAAAGGTTAGCCGTTTCCCCCTCCAAATTCGACTATTTACACAATAATAATCAACATATTGACATATTTTCTCCAAGTAATGCACATAACATGACGATGCCCATTGGAATAATGGAAATCCCCTCGGGCTTTGGACAAGGATTATCTTAGCGGACTATTAGATCAACAACGTTTTAACCCGTACTAGGTTAACATGATGCATGTACATTTTATATTGGAGTAAGGTTTCTATAAAGGTCTAGACGGGTACTTTCAAGTGGACAACTTGAGAGGGAAAGTCACGGGACTATCGACTGCACCGCTGATCGACTAGTCTACCGCAAATAATCCTTTTCGATTTAAAAAGGGTAATTATGGAAGAGCGCGAACACTCATCAAGTGCCACTATGTTGATAATTGGCACGATTGGAGTATTGTCACGCCCCAAAATCAAGGGACGAGACCGGCGCCCAACAGGATGAACCAGTCAAGCGGACTTGGATTGCCTTTCCTACCCAACACATTTCCCCGAGTTCATAATGTACATTTATAAGTGAAACAACAAAATAGAATCAAAGCATGCGTTTACAACATAAGTCAAATCTCATCTTTTAATATTTTCAACATTTAATCTTCCCAAAACATACATTCTAAAATACAACACTCCCGATACGGGATCGTGATTTCAACCGAGCACGACAACTACCCCAAATACATATATGCAACCCACATAATGTCTACGGAGCCTCTAAAGATATGGAGAAGAGTATATAAACTTGCCGGCAACAAGTCCCCAGCTATACCTTAACAGAACAAAATATACAAAAAAAGATAGCACAGACCATGCATGACCCCGAAAGGAGTGGGGCTCACCAGAACTGCTGAGGAGATGAAAGGAAGGCACCACTATCGGCGGACTGAACTACCTGCTATAGAACCACCTAGATCCATATAAAAGATGTAGCGCCCCCGGCAAAAGGGACGTTAGTACCATGGAATAGTACTAGTATGTATGAACAAGCTTCATTCTAAGTTGAATCAAAAAGTACACAAATAGAGGATAGTCAGGGAAACCGAACAAATACCACACAGAAATACAGAAAATCACAAATGAATGTTTCAAAGTTACTCATTTCAATTTTTCATCTGTTGCAGCGCACAACCCGATCCCACCGTACAGTCACATCTCACCCTTATTTCCTCTCCACCCTTGTTACTTCGTGTTGCGGCGCGCAACTCGATCCCACCGTATAATCACAATTTAGCCTTATTGCCTCTCCACCCTTATTACTTCGTGTTGCGGCGTGCAACCCGATCCCACCTTACAATTATGTTGCGGCGTGCAACCCGATCCCACCTTATAATCACATTTCACAGCAACATCCACCAACAATTAAATCATAAGGATATTCATCATGAAGAACATAAGTTCATATCAACCAATAACTATGTGAAATCAACGCACAATGATCCTTACCAATCAGTAATTCATATATGGTGTTGCCACAATCATTTAACTCAATAAAATCAGTCCATATTTACTTTCATCATTGCTACACAACCTTTATCACTTAGATACATTCAACAGTTGGATTCGTTATCATTTCTTTTGTTTGGTAGTATATCCTTGCATACTGATGTATTCAACAGTTAACGAGCTTTGCAAATAAAAGAGTAAGCACAATGAATCACCCTTTTCACAATTCTCATGTAGCATGGTGGCATGGCACTCAACTAGGACAATCAGAGAATAGAATCTTATGTCTCAACACATAGAACAATCAATTCACATATGCTCAAGCAAGAAACTCATACCAAATGCTCGAACACCAACAAGGTGACTCTATAAAGATTAAAGTTAGCCATACATACCTCAAAGAGCTTTTCCATAAGTTTATACAATACACCAACACCTCTAGCAATAACAATCTATAAGGAGATAACAGAAATTGATTAATAATTAGGAGAATTACCCATGGTATAACTCTCTTAGGAATTTCATCAAACACCTAACATGTGAAGTAGACTACAAGATTTAAGAATGGCAATTCCCTCTTCCCTCAACCAAATTTTAACATGAACTACCCAAATTAGTTCTTTAATATCGCATACTAAAACTTAGTCCCATATGCATGGCTTATTTCTAACCCTCACAACATATTTGAACCCTTAACCTCTTGCATGAAATTTTGGAAGTAGGACTTACCCGGATGAAGGACAATCTAAGGTTATCTTCCTTGATTCTTGAAGACTTGAGCAAGATTATGGTGAATATGAAGTTAGACCCCTTCTTTCTCTCTCTATATGCTATCATTTCTCTCTAAAATCAGTAGAAAATGACCCCAAATGAAGCCCCTAAACCTATTTATGAAAATGGCGTCGGGTTATAAAAATAGGAAAAATAAGCCCTAAAGCAGGAAATGCGGTCAGGAATGCGATCGCATTCCTGCTATGTTGTCCGCATTCCTGTCACATAAATGGCCCTAAAATAGGCTAAAATGGGAACCGGATTGCTCGGGTATGCGACCACTATGCGATCCGCATACCTGTTATGCGATCGCATAGTGCGTTGCATAAGCTCCTTCGCAAAATGGAGGTGCAAGGATGCGACAGCTATGAGGTCCGCATTCCCAAAATGCGATCGCATCTTGGGCCGCATAACTGTCCTCAAATTGGACAGCAGGCTGTCCAAGTATGCCACCACTATGCAGTCTGCATACCTGATCTGCGATCACATAGTGGACCGCAGATCTGCGCAACTCCGGAAAATTTTATCTTTTAAGTCCCGGGGTACTTTTAACTCCACCAGGGTCCATTTTAAGAATTTTCTACAGTTATAACCACATGGGGACCCATTCGGGCATTGTTTTTAGACTTGAAATTTTACGGGTCTTTACATCCTCCCCCACTTAGAATCATTCATCCTCGAATGAGGATCGGGAAATCACTTAGTTAAGAGAACACAAAACATGCCAACCCTCAAATTTTTACTAACTCCGATATTTCCTGAAAATTTTGCTAGAGTTTCCTTTGTAATTAGGCCTATCTACCTGTCAGAGAGGCCCCAAAACACATTTTAACCAATTTCACACATTTTTAGTTACTCTATCAACTTGCACATAATCCGTTCTTTTCAACAAGATGCTTATAATTCAATTATTTCCACAAGCCACACATAGTTCAGTTAACTCCACAAATTTGCACATAGTTCAACTATTACAATGAGTTGCACATAATTCAGCTATTTCAAGGAGTTTCACATGATCCAAATAATCACAACAATGTATACATTTATGGCACAAAGTTTGAGAAGTCACAATAGTAGGGTAATTAGGGGAGTGGAGTGTTCTTTCACAAAACTTGACACCAATGTAATTGCTTAGAGACGACAACTTTCAAAACCACTACCGGACTTATTCAAACAAGTGGGGATATTTCTCTTTCATTTCATTTTCCGCTTCCCACATGGCTTCTTCGACTTGTTGACTCCGCCATAATACTTTGACCGAAGCGACCTCTTTGTTTCTCAACCTACGAACTTGCCTATCAAGAGTAGCAACCGGAACCTCTTCATATGACAACTTTTCATTAATTTCAATGGTCTCAACCGGCACGATGACAGATGGATCTCCAATTACCTTCTTAGGAATAGACATGCAAAAACACAAATACATGAGGAACAACTACGGGAAAACATCATACTCCTAGTGCGACCTCATGGGAAATGCGCTTATGTACTCTTCATTATCAATTCATATAACATCTACATGGGAAATTTTTTAGAATAACCGGTTCACCCTCCTGAATTCTAAATCTCTATGCGAACACCCAAACTAAACCCGTGGTGACCTTCACGATTACTCTAAGATGTGCCATAATAAATTGACCATAAAATTATCTACTGATTATATGAGATCACAGGGTGACTTTGACACATTTGAACCTTCAATACCAAATAGACCTAATACAGCAAGGAGCAACGAAGTTCAAGATTAGGCTGGAATTATTCAGGAATCCATTAATGTGCTGAGCAGAGTATTTCGTGAGGTTATATGCTAAGAGACACAAAGATTTCTATTAAAGAGGCTGACATGGTTTAATCCAGGTGACTACATCAATTATCAGATAAATGAAGCATAATGGTGACTAGTATTCTTAGATGAGGTGGATACCATGTATATGAACTTGAGATTTTAAAGAAGTGATCAAGTAGGATACGCCGGTTGTGTCCCTGAGTGTAAGGCAAGTAGTTGAGCTCAAATGGTAAGACTCTTGCAACATGGGTGTGATTGAGGCCGTAAATGAAATACGTTGAATTTGATTTCACTCCTAACAATAAGCGACACAAGGACTTTATGCCACAAGCGCATGAGGATGGAGAAGAAGTCATCTACTTATGAGATTATCATAATTCGAACAATCTAACCCTTCCTAAGGCAGTGGAATGCTTGAGGTAGCAAAATTCCCATACATGACAATGATGTTGTCAATACTCCTAGGAGCCGAGTGAGCAGAGAGCCACATAACCTCATCAAATACGACCCATTTATGACTTTTGAAAAGGGGACACACTTTGGTTTGAAATCATGGCAATTTAATATTGAACTTTAAGTAAAATCATTACTTTTGGAACCCATGAGACAAGCCCTCATAGCCCTAGAAAATTGTCAACAATAGCGAGAAAGTACTTAAAATCATTACGAGTTAGTGTAGAATAAGTCCTCGAAGTGACCATATGAATAATTATGAAAGGGTGAGAAGACGTAATGCACTTATCGAAGACGAGTAACCTGAGTTATCTAGTCATAGGGACAAGCAGAGCAGGTAGATAATTTTTATAGGAGAAAATCTCACAAGGAGTGCGAGCAATATCTTTTATCCTAATAAAAGGAACATACCCCGACCCTTGATTCCATAAGGCATAAAATTAGATTCACAAGGAGAGTTACCAGATGAAAATAGATAGTAAGGCAGCACAACTAAGAGCACCAGTTGGAATCAACAAGCTTAAACAGAGTTGAAGACATTAGAAGTCTGTAGTAAAGGGGAAATTTTCCCACTCTCAAGGAACTCGTAGAGTACATAAAAGTGATATTAATTAAATCACATCATATAGTTGGATAACTAGTCGAGAAATTGAGATAATATCGCATTGAAGATTACGAGTGAACAACACATGATTCAAGACAGATGAAAAGGAAGTGAGAGAGATTATAGAAGTGACCTTTACATCGTAACCACTATGAAAGGTGATAATATAAGGGATTACGAGGAGCTAGATTTTTGAAAGAAGATCTCCGTATATAATCACATGATGTATAGATCCAGAATGTAAAAATCCAATTACGTTTAACAACTCGACTTCACCACGAAGCACACAACACACTTATACACAACCAGTTATTACCAAACAAATTGGGAGATGCTATAAGACTTGGCCGAGAGAAAGGCTTGACATATGGATGTGTTACTAGGTGTGTTGCTCCTTGGTGAACCCCCAAACTAAAAGCGGGAGTTAGACTGGGAAGAGGATTGTTAGATTAGCACATGCATAGGTGGTTCAGAAATTGCGGCATGCTATCAACCGTTGATGAACTTGAAGTGAAGTGGGAACCCATGTAATTTGTGGCACTTATTAATCCATTGAGCAGATATCTAGAAGTATTTTTAAAATTAGAGCTACTCTTTCTGGTTCAGAATTCAACCTTTAAGGATAGTGCTTCTAAGGGGATATGATTGAGAAGGAATAATATATCCGATAGTGGATGAAGCAGGTTCGTAGTTAAAGTAAGAGGCTGGATTGACTTGTCTTTCCACCTATAATTCTATATATTTCTTTAGTTATGTCAGAATACTGAAAATCCCAGTAATATCAGAGGACTAAAAACTAGTTAACCAGAAAATAAAGGTATTTTTACATCTATCCCATCTCTTGTATTCAACGGAATTGGTAAAGAATTTGGGTGGATTACTATTGATAAAAGAGATTGTAATTCTAGACACCAGGGACACAATTATGCTCTTTCTTCAGCCCTCGAAATTGGAACTGAGAAATGGGTCATCAACTAGGGGAAAGCCGGGTATGTCAGATGAACTAACAAAAAGGGAACTTGAGGTTTTAGGAGTAAACTCAATAGCTTCATGGCTAGGGGAGCCACTAGAAACATCAAAATCAGTTGGATTCGTAGCAACATAGAGAAATTAACGTATAGAGACACTCAAATACGAATTATGCAAACCAAAGGAGGAGCGAAAATGCTCGTCTCCCTTACAACCAGAAGAACAACAACCTTCAAGAATAAGATAGGCAACAAGAATAAGCAACATGATCCAGCTACATGGAGGCTCAACGGACCCCAGCTTTGATGGAGATTTAATAATGTTTAAAAATAATTGAGTAGACCAAATTCAGAAAATAACCTGTCGGAGAAGAGGGAGATTCTCGCCAAACCAAGAAAAATCTTGCCGATTTCAACCACTAGGCCAAAATGAAAGCCTCAACAAGGATAGAGCGAGGGCACTACCATACTACAGATGATGATGACACAAGGCAAGACCTTCACTATGACACTATGTCAACATTCAGATGATGCAAAAACTTGAAATGGCCTAGGGTTTCGAATAGAGAAGATAAATGGTCGAGAGAAAATATCCTTTTATTTTGTGTGAAAATATTAGAATTATCCATCCATTCATTTGTGAAGAAATTCTTCGGGTATAGTCCCTTGTTTGAGTTTAGAAAGGTGTGTCAGAAATGGTAATTCTATAGCTACAACTCAGGTCAAAGACATGTTTGTAGAGCTCGGTGTCATAAGAGATTGCATATAAGAAAATTTACGGTAGAGTGGATTCAAGAAATATTAGATCTCATTCAAAGAGTAGGTGCATGCAGTGGTTTGTTACTTCAACATTTACTCAGATCATGCCTATGAAAGTTCTTCAATATGGATGTACATATACAACAAGAATACGTTGGTTGTGCTAAGGAGTGACTTACTTGGTGGCCTTAGGTTGATAGGGCAATAGCTGAATCAATGCCCCTCGACTCCACATCCCTAACGTACGTTGGTGCCATGCTCGATATACTATAGGATTTGGTGGTACAGTGATGTCATTAGGGACAAGGACACTCTCCTCTTAGCGATAGGTTCTACCAATCCCTCCACAACTCAATACATTCTCCTAACAAGTCTTTGGGAAATCCCCTCGGACTCAGTGGTGGAATCACTCCCTCCTCATGGCTTCAAGTTCGCGGATTATTGTATCATGATTACTCATTTTGAGAGTAAGGCTTGGAGAGAAAACTAATTCCCAAACTTGAGTTCTATCGAACGATTGGAGTATCAAAGAAGGGTGAAATTCCTAAATGTCCATGTAGCCCTAATTATAGATGTTGTCGACAACACATCGATATGAAGGGCTCTACTAGACACGGCTCCGAGACATCCTAGGACACTTTAAAACCTTAGGCTCTGATACCAAGTTTGTCATGCCCCAAAACCGAGGGACGAGACCGGCGCCAAACCGGATGAACCCGTTCAAGCGGACCTGGATTGCCTTTCCTACCCAACATATTTCCCCGTGTTCATAATGTGCATTTATAAGTAAAACAAAAAAATAGATTCAAAGCATACGTTTACAACATAAGTCAAATCTCCTCTTTTAATATTTTCAACATTTAATCTTCCCAAAACATACATTCTAAAATACAACACTCACGATACGGGATCGTGATTTCAAACGAACACGACAACTACATAAAATACATATATTCAACCCACATAATTTCTACGGAGCCAGAGGCGGAGAAGAGTATATAAACTTTCTGGAAACAAGGCCCCGACTATACCTTAACAGAACAAAATATACAAAAGAAGATGGCATAGACCACGCACGACCCCGAAAGGAGTGAGGCTCACGAGAACTGCTGAGGAGATGAAAGGAAGGCACCACTATCGGCGGACCGAACTACCTGCTAAAGAACCACCTACATCCATATAAAAGATGTAGCGCCCCCGGCAAAAGGGACATTAGTACCATGGAATAGTACTAGTATGTATGAACAAGCTTCATTCTAAGTAGAATCAAATAGTACACAAATAGAGGACAGTTAGGGAAACTAAACAAATACCACACAGAAATACAGAAAATCACAAATGAAGGTTTCACAGTTACTCATTTCAATTTTTCATCTGTTGCGGCACGCAACCCGATCCCACCATACAATCACATCTCACCCTTATTGCCTCTCCACCCTTATTACTTCGTGTTGCAGTGCGCACCCCGATCCCACCGTACAATCACATTTCACCCTTATTTCCTCTCCACCCTTATTACTTCGTGTTGCGGCGCGCAACCCGATCCCACCTTAATATTCTGTTGCGGCGTGCACAGAAACAACCACCAACAATTAAATCACAAGGATCTTCATCATGAAGAACATAAGTTTATATCAACAAATAACTATGTGAAATCAAGGCACAATGATCCTTACCAATCAGTAATTCATATATGGTGTTGCCACAATCATTTAACTCAATAAAATCAATCCATCTTTACTTTCATCATTTGCTACACAGCCTTTAGCCCTTAGATACATTCAACAATTAGATTCATTATCATTTCTTTCGTTTGGTAGTACATCCTCTCACATCGATGTATTCAACAGTTAACGAGCTTTGCACATGATAGAGTAAGCACAAGGAACCACCCTTTTCACAATTCTCATATAGCATGGTGGCATGGCACTCAACTAAGACAATCAGAGAATAGAATCTTATGTCTCAACATATTAGAACAATCAGCTCACATATGCTCAAGCAAGAAACTCATACCAAATTCTCGGACACCAACAAGGTGACTCTACAAAGATTAAAGTTAGCCATACATACCTCAAAGAGCTTTTCTTTAAGTTTATACAATACACCAACACCTCTAGCAATAATAATCTATGAGGAAATAATGGAAATCGATTAATAATTAGGAGGATTACCCATGGTGTAACTCTCTTAGGAATTTCATCGAACACCTAACATGTGAAGTAGATTACAAGGTTTAAAAATGGCAATTCCTTCTTCCCTCAACCAAATTTTAACATGAACTATCCAAATTAGTTCTATAATATCGCATACTACAACTTAGTCCCACATGCATGGCCTATTTCTAACCCTCACAACATGTTTGAACCCTTAACCTCTTGTATGAAATTTTAGAAGTAGGACTTACCCGGATGAAGGACAATCTAAGGTTATCTTCCTTGATTCTTGAAGACTTGAACAAGATTTGGGTGATTATGAAGTTAGACCCTTTCTTTCTCTCTCTATACGCTCTCATCTCTCTAAAATCAGTAGAAAATGACCCCAAATGAAGCCCCTAAACCTATTTATGAAAATGGGGTCGCGTTATAAAAATAGGAAAAATAAGCCCCGAAGCAGGAAATGCGATCAGGAATGTGATTGTATTCCTGCTATGCCATCCGCATTCCTGTCGCATAAATGGCCCTCAAATGGGCCAAAATGGGAACCGGACTGCCCAGGTATGCGACCACTATGCGGTCCACGTACCTGTTATGCGATCGCATAGTGCGTCGCATAACCTCCTTCGCAAAAATGTAGGTTCAAGGATGCGACAGCTATGCGGTCCACATTCCCAAAATGCGATCGCATCTTGGGTCGCATAGCTATCCTCAAATTGGACAGCAGGCTGTCTAGGTATGCGACCACTATGAGGTCCGCATACCTGATCGGCGATCGCATAGTGGACCGCAAATCTGCGCAACCCTGGATAATTTTATCTTTTAAGTCCCGGGGTACTTTTTACTCCACAAGGGTCCGTTTTAAGAATTTTCTACAGTTATAACCACATGGGGACCCATTCGGGAATTGTTTTTAGACTTGAAATTTGACGGGTCTTTACAAGTATGATGTGGAGAATGCTTTATGCAGAGATAATAACACGTTGTAAAGTATTTGCATGATAAATATGTAAAAGCACTAAGTACAACAGTAAGGTAAACATAGGAAAGGAAGACAAAAGAAAGAAGTCAGTTTAATCCGTGGAATATATGCAAGAATGTAATAAAGCGGGAAAGGAAGTAGGGATTGGAGAGGCATGGTATAACAGTCTAAAAAATGAAGAGCAAATAAAAACGGTCATAGCAAATAGAGGTGACTGGGGAAGGGATGTGCACGTTATGCCGGATATAAACGAATAAGGGTGAACAGGAAAAAGGGTGTGCATGTAATAGAAAATTTAAACAAATAAAGATGGAGAAAGGGAAGGGATGTGCATGTCATAATAAATAAAATAATCCACATAAGCCAAGTTCACCATGGTAAGAGCTTAAGTATATCCCCAGAAGAGTCGCCATGCTGTCGTGCCCATTTTTCTCGCAAAATCGGGTTTCGACATGTGACAACGCTTTTAAACGTGTGTTAAAAGAGAAGAGTCACCACCTAACAATTTTTAAGTTGCGTTAGGGAACCTATTTGTGAATAAATCTGATTTAACTAGTCTGTGCCACCAAAGAATGAGCAAGGGCTCAAATTACCTCAAAGAAAAGGTGTTAGGCACTTTTCGAGGTCTACAACTATGGGTCCCGGCGGAACATTAAACAATGTGGATTATTATTAGGCAAGGTGATCAAATAAGTGTAAAAGAAAAGGGCAAAGAATTTTATTATGACACAAGAAGAATTGATACAAATCTTCAAAGGCATAGTCATAACAATCTATACTAGATGACTATGTGTATAAAGAGAAAAAGGGAGGGGGGATGGGTCCTAAGGTTTTTAGCCTAAAGGGTCACACCATGCAACATAAATAATACTTCACAACTCCCTTTAGATAGGGAGTTGCTCATATTATTCAGCGGGCATAGACTATCATCTCCTGCTACCCGATTACTATGTTAAAGTTGTTTACCTAAAGGCGCTTTAATTCAATTATACTTCGTACCCTATGCATGCACTAGCCGTCCCATGCCTATGGTCCAGTACGCAATGGACCTCTATTTGGGTGGTTCTAGACTTTACCTAGGCTGCTCAAAATGATAAAACTAAACGACATTGAAAACAAATAGGAATGCACTCAAGGACATTTAAAGGCTCAAGTTAGCCTCTGCAATTAGACAACATATGCACGCAAATAGATTTCTACGTTAGACATTAACAATTTTAGAACTAAGGAAAATTTAAAGTCATTAAGCCCTATAGGAATGGTTTCTATATGATCTAATTTCAAACGTTCAGGCAGTTTCAAATGCAAGGCGCCATTTTAAACCTATAGACATGATCTCCAAGTGATCTACGCAATAAGGGGGAGTGAAAACCATTGGAAATGCTCAGAATCATTCGTGTCTAATCCTATGTTGTCTAAGAGAGTAGTGGTATTTATAGCTAAGTTCTAATAATTGGAAGTTAAAAACTGATTTTTATAACACTTTGTTCCTATAGGCATATTTTCTAGGTGAGCGATAGATATAACAGTAGTTGGTGAATCAATTAAGAACCTATGGACATGTTATCTAAATGAGGACCAGTAGAGGATAATCTAGTATAATCCTATTGGCGTGATATCTAATAAACATACTATAGTTATGAAAATTGAAGGGCAGTTAATGGCATTTATTTCCTATAGGCATAATATCTAATGAACATGATGCAGTAAACATGGGAATAAATGGATTACTTAAGCTTATGCTTTGATAACAAACAAGTTGTGTGAGTGTGTGATTTCCCTAATGGCATGATTTCTACTAGTATTCAGGGAAATCTTAATAGCATATATGGCAGGTTGGATAAAGATAACAAATAAGAGATACGAATCCTATAAGCAGGTTTTCTACCCTTTATGCAAACATAAAAATATACTTGTATCCCCAATTACACTAACACCCCAATTGTTTATTACAAAGTTATTATAGACCAAATGAGGAATATAAATATAAATATAAATATTACACAAGAAACTATAGTAGGCCTACAGCAGGCCAAAAAGAGATACCCAATATTGCCTGGTCCTTCAGCAAATTCCCTCTTTGCAAATAGCATGCCCAGATCTAAATAGGGAACTATGCCCATTGCGCAACCAAAAATTTATAGAGGAAATCAGGCCAAACTTATACAAACCAATTTGCACAAACAATATGAGGAAAAACTAACGCCATAGACAAACTCAAATTCCAGCAGCGAAGAGAGTGATCAAAGAACCCCAAATACTAGTGTGTCAGAGTTTACAAGGGTCTCAAATGGACCTCGAGTATTTCTCACACTAAGGAGGTAAATAGAGAGAGTTTTGGTGGCCTTGACTTTCAGCCGACCAAGAGTGATGTGTTCAGAATAGTGTAGGTAACAAATAAGAGTGAAAGAATAGTGATCAAAAGGTAGAGTTTGAAAAGGTGCATTTGTATTTTTAAAAAGCATGCATGGTAGTGGTGATTAAACAAAAGACATGCAAGCAAAGAGAATCAACAAAACTCAAAGACAGGTTGATATCACAAGTTCAAACACTTAAAATATTGGGGCAAAAAACATTTTGTAGGAAGCATAGGGATTTATGCTTTATGGGATTACAAGATTAACATAAAAGGTCTGCTATGCCAAACGAGGTAAAAAAATAGAACACTAACTTAACAGGTTTAAAGCCTAAGGGTCCAAATTATGTCGAACATCAGAAAGTAGACAAGCCAACTCACATCAATAAGGCAAAACAATATCAAACATTATAAGGAAACACAAGTTAAGAAGCTACTCTAAAGGTCCCAACTAATTACTAGGGAATACAGGATTGGGCAAACTAAAGACATACTGAGTGATGAAAATAATCATAGGAGCAGATCATAGCTAGAGTGAAGGTCTTAATATAGAGTATGACACATTATAGATACAAGTCAGTCATTATAGGGACTCATGACAAAGCAAGGAACAGACTCATGTCAAACAGCCAATGTAAGCATTCAAAGTACCAACGCATTAGGCTACACAAACTTATGAGAGTCTAAATTGTTCAAATTAAGCATACACATATCTCAAAGCTGGCAGTTTAGGTATAATCAAATGCTAAAGAGGTTCAAATAAAAAAAACTAATTCGATGCCAACAAGGTTCCACATAGAGATGGTTTATAAACACATTAAGTCATGAAATTTCAGAGCTATGAATATGCAAATAATTAAAATAGAAGAATAATATTTCAAAGGCTAAGGAACTTACCAGTATCGATTGACAAATAGAGAAACAAGAAAGAACAAATTCCACAATGCTCTGAGCGTCAACAAAGAGCAGTAGAATCCAGGATCTTAGTGCGTCAAAGTTCCCAAGTGATTTAAAGGAACCTAGGGCAGTGCTCGCACCAAGAAAAATTGAAGAATCAAATTCCAGTGGCCTTGCCTTTTAGCCAGCCAAGAGCCACAGAGAATGAGAGAATAACAAAGTGAAATCCTTTAATTTCATTGAATTTCATCATTCAAAAGTCTCTCCATAAGGGGACTGGGGACGAATTTATATAGTGTTGAAATTGAATGAAAAAACAAGGAAAATAACTGATTAAACATAAATAAGGAAAGAAATACAGTAAACATGAACGAAAAAAAATAAAATCTCGCATGCAAGTCAGTAGAGTAACGGGAAGGAAATATATCAAACTCCAAACCCTTGCTAGGGTTTTAAACTCATAATAGACCAACTGATATGAAGAATCCAGTTCCTCTTTGCGTATTTGGACGGGATATTGTCCAAATCTCCAAGATTGAGATGATTCTCGTCCGATATAGAGGTGATATATGCCAATATTGGACAGATACCTAAGTAATACCAAAATCGTGTGACCAGTACCAAAGGGATCCAGATTTGGTAAGAAAATAATGGTTGAATCCCATTATCAGTGGGATTAGGAGAGGTAATTAAGGGGAGGCGGCTAGGGTTCTTCAGAAGAGAGAAGGGGAGGTTCGAGAGCTTTTAGGGGCGACGGGTTAAAGAGGAATGGGTTAGGGTTTCAGGTCTAGGGTAATTAAAGGGGTGAGTGACTGTAGACCATTGATCTTAAAAGATTAACGGTCGAGATTAAGGGAAAGCGGGGCGGGTCGTTTGAAACGGGTACCGACCGGGTTAATTAAGGGGTTATTTGGTTTGGGCTGCTGATGTTGGGATAAAGGCATTGGGCCAAAGGTTTTGGTCCAAAATACTATTTGTGCAATAAAATGATTGAAAAATAATAACTTAACATTATAAAAATATAAAAAATAGGATTTTAGCCCAAATAATTAAAAAATGTAATTACACATAACATATAGGCTATTATTGCAAAATTATGTAAATAACCTAAAAATACAAAATATAATTGTGTAAAACAAAGTAAAATATCATGAATCATATATGGGTTAGGATAATAAATTTGGATGATTGAGTCATCACAAAATAATTTAAAGGGTAATTAATAAATATTTAAACAATTTAAATGCAAGAAAATCAATTTTAGAGCTTTTAATATTATAAAAAAACTATAATAAAATGCTTGCATAAATCTTGTAAATTAAATATTGATGCATAATGGTATTTTGAAAGTCTATATACTATTTGAGGAATGTGAGGTCAAAATTGGGTATCAACACCATCTCATACCCTTCTTAGGCACCTAAAAGTATTTCCAACTGATACACCCGTTGTGAAAGACCTTCCGCGTATCCGAAGTTGTTTCTCCTATTCCTCCAACATTTCACCGTAAACCCGATGATAATATAGAAATTCCCCAAGTATTCTTCATGCTCTGCTGCAAAACCCAGTCCTCAGCCACATAACGAACCCAAAATCCTTAAATACCGCACTTTAAAATCTCGAACCCACTAGAACCATTGTTGAGAGTCACCCACTCTGACCTGGTCATGAATATATAACCAAACTCTAGTGCTCCGTTAGCACATGAAACACTTTCAAAGAAGCAACTGGATGATTTATTTTCCTTGCACATTACATCCACAGGAAGCATAAATTCTAAGTCATCCCCAACACCTGCCCACGAATCGATTAGGCGAAATGTAACACATATACGCCAAATTCCGTGTTCTCTTGGTCATAACTAATCCAGCCATGCACCGACACCTAGAAATTACACAAGCACACAACCATGTGACTCACTCCTAGACGGTGGGCTCCACCACTTAAAACATTCACATAGATCCAGACCCCACAGCGAGCTCTATTTCCCAGTTACCCTGATCCCACACCATTGCTCAGCCAAATTTCTTATAAGTTCTTGTCGGACTAATCATAACGCATCTTGAATTATCAGCCATAATCGCACACACGACCTCCTAATCATCGTACTATCCTCTTCAAATAATCCAAGCTCACATCATAGAACATGTATCCCATGTTGTGAAGAAAGTATAACTCTTCGTAGGGACCTCATCAAAACCATGCAACCGCTAACATGCTCACAAGAGATAGCCCACCTGTGTAACCTTTCATGGACCTCCTCCAATGTCATTACTACCGTTACATCCATCAAGAAATCAACTAACCTACCTGGGTCCACACTGATTCCCCGCCCGTAAGAATCCCTCCATTCATTAACATCACCTGAAGGTCCAACAACGTGTTTGAAACTCGAAGCCACATTGCATCCAAGACAATGATCGAATTCTTCACTTTTTCCTACATTTAGATCAAGCCCTCCTTGTCACTTTCAAAATTCTTAACCATAGAAAACACCTCAGAGATCATCCCCCCTTGAACCATCAACACTGGAAATGTTGATTCGATCCTGAAGTCGGAACACACAACCCCCACTGATAACTTCCTCTTAGGTTCCATCTCACAACACCATGCCCAGAGGCAAACAAATGAAGACCGACATGCTGATGAGTCTCAATGCATTCAATCAAGGACATCGACACCACAACATTAATAGGAATTCCACCAAATTTTGAGATATCAAATTTCGGCCGTAGGAAATACCAACACTGGTCTGAAATTAAAGAATACCCCTCCACAAGGCGACGATAATAGTCCGCCTGCATTCATAGGGAAAATCATCCAGCACCGCATCTGTAGCATCTTGACAAATCGCCGGTGCCCAATTGATAACAAGCACTCCACACCTTATAAGAATAGGTAGGAAATAAATGAAGGTATAAACTTCAATGGAATCAAATTGCACGATGAGGAATCAAGAAGGGAAGTGCTCCTAACAGACTTGTAGCCACTCAAAGACAAGTACATAGGTATACATACCGATCTACAAGGCTCTACTAGACTCTCTAATGACTCGTGAGACCTAAGGGAACTTAACATTCTGATACCAAGCTGTCACGATCCAAAATCCACAATAGGTCGTGATGGTGCCCAACATCGCCGTTAGGCAAGCCAATGGTGAACTATCAACTCAATCACTCATTTTATTATTTTTAAATCGTGAATCTTAATAGATAGAGAGAAAAATGCATTGAAGATAGTAGGTACATACGATCTAAAAAAAAATATAAAGTAAAAGTGTGTCAATGTAAAGAAACTGTACACAAATTCTAGAACACACCAAAACCCGGTACCACAAGTGCATGAGCATCTACTAGGAAATACGATAACAATACATCACCTGTCTGGAATACAATGTAGATAAGGTAAAGTAAATAATTATGATGGAAACTCTATGTGCTGCGAATCGTAGCATGGAATACAGCTCACCATAGAGTCCCCTCAGCAGCTGCGCTACGCACCCAAATGACCACCAAATAAACCTGTCAAATCCTGCACATTTAGTGCAAAAATGTAGCATGAGCACGTAAATCAACCCATACCCAGTAAGTGTCAAGTGTAACCCTGAAGAGGTAGTGACGAATGGCGACATTGACACTTACTAGCGGTCTAGTAAATCAAATATAATAAAGTAGACATGTATGAGACATTGTAAGTAAACAACGAGTACATATATAGGAAAACAATACGGTCTACAGTGGAACAAGGAACACAAAGACCTCAACCATCAGATACTCCCTCAAATGAATTACTTAATGGTCAATACCAAATCAACAGTCACATATCAAGTCAAGGAATTCATGAGTACGCAGACTTCTTATCAAGTAGTACATGATTCTGCCGAGGCTAGCGACCCGACCCCATAAGAGTTTTCTATAGAAATGCCGAGGTGAATGGCCCGATCCCATAAGAATATGATGCATGATACTGTCGAGGCGAACGACCCAATCCCATAAGAGTGTGTTACGAAATCATGCAGAGGCAAATGGCCCGATCCCATAAGAATATGATGCATGATACTGCCAAGTCGAACGACCCGATCCCATAAGAATATGATGCATGATACTGCCAAGTCGAACGACCCGATCCCATAAGAGTGGTACAAAATCATGCCGAGGTGAATGGCCCGATCCTATAAGAATGTGTTACAATAATATCCTTCCGAGGCAAACGACCCGATCCCATTAGAATAAGAAGGTTTAACAGATCCTTGACCCCACTCATAATATGCGTGTGAGTTATGAAATTTGAGGAAACTTTTCGACAATTACGCACAACGCAGAAGAAATTTGTAAGGGATGCAAAATTTTAACGGGTAATCAATTAGCTCGTCAAATATCTAAAATAGCGAGTCCATACTCTACGGAAGTCTAGTCTCAGGTGATAATGCGAAATAACTTAATTAAACATGCAAGGATAACTCAAATAGTACAATTAAAGCATGGCGTGAACCTAAGTCTACCCAGTCATAATCAAGAACTCTATCGTACGCACGGTTACTCGTCCCCTCATGCGTTCGTAGCTCCTTCAACTTGTAGCATGTAAGCAATATAACACCTACGAGGTAATTTTCCCCTCACAAGGTTAGACATGAGACTTACCTCGCTCCGAAGTTCCATAACCGGCTCCAACGCCTCTCTAACACCTCAAATCGATGCTCATCGATCCGAAATGTCACGACCCAAAATCCATAAGGTCGTGATGGCGCCGTACATCACTGTCAGGCAAGCCAATCATTAAATGGTTAAGTTAAATTTCCTGTTTTAGCATTTTTTAAATCATTACCTTTCACTTAACACGTAATATCTAAATAAAATCAATTAAGTAGAAATAACAGTCCAATATTCTATTTTGATAAAATACATCCCAAACACATCCCAGAACCCGGTGACACAAGTACATTAGCCATTTCTAAGAATTTTACAAGTACTACAAAACTTGTTCGAAATACAAATTGGACAAGGAATAAAAACGAAAATACAATATATAGAAGAAGAATCTGCCGACTGCGGGTCGTCTCCGGATGATGCAGCCCGTCTAAGTCTCCAACTCAGTCACATTGCTATGAAGGTACCTGTGCAACAAAAATGCACAGCAAGTGTAGCACGAGTACGAAAACAACGTGTACTCAGTAAGTATCCCGCCCAACCTCAGAGAGGTAGTGACGAGAGGTTGACTTACACACTTTCTAGAAGTCAATTAATATCAGGTATAGTAACGAAATGAATCAATACGGAACAAAGTAAAAGTATATATCAATCGGGTATAAATTACACGGTACGATCCTTTCCTTACAATTTATTCAGTTCTCAATGTTCAATTTACTTCCATAACCAAAATATATACATAGATACGGCTTCACCAAAAGGTTATTATACTTCAATTTAGGGAAAACCCTTAGGTGCACTAGCTTCTAGCCAAACATTATGCACGATTCAATGGGGATAGTAAGTACATAGGAAAGGAAATGCCGAGGCATACAACCCGATCCAACATAAAAGTAAATTGTGCACTGCAGAAGGGTCGAACGGCGCAAACCATAGATGTATCTTTCAATCCTCCGTGGCGTACGGCCTGCTCCCATGAGAGTGTGGTACATAAATCCTACCGAGGAGAACAACCCGATCCCATAAGAGTGTGGTATGAGGATTTACCCCGCTTGCGAATCATACATTCAAAGCGGTTAAATATGAATTATAGAGTTATCCCGCTCGCGAATCATACTTGCGACTCGGGTGCCCGCATATAAATAGGTCCATTCAAGTAGTAAATCCGGAATTTATCAGGGAATATTTAGCCGAAGAAGGATACATTCTATTTTTACATGATTAAGAAAAATAAGTTTAACCTACCTAAGTATTCATTTACTAATTCAATGAGATTAGACAGTCTCATTTTACCAACA
Organism: Nicotiana knightiana; assembly: GCA_005239525.1. Classification (NCBI taxonomy): domain Eukaryota; kingdom Viridiplantae; phylum Streptophyta; class Magnoliopsida; order Solanales; family Solanaceae; genus Nicotiana; species Nicotiana knightiana. Next base: position 31,342 of record ML372333.1, read on the forward strand.
AAGTTGCAAGTACAACAAGTAAAGCAAGTAAAGCATGCTAGTGGGTCCTAGGCTACCCGGACATAAGCATAATAATGGCTACAAATGAACTCCCGTCACCTCGTTATAAAGTTAGAAAGGAGACTTACCTCGCTCCGAAATTCCATAACTGGCTTCTAAGCCCTTCCGACGACTCCAATTGATGCACAATGCCCCAAAACTAACCAAATAACGGCAAACCAATGAAAATATACTCTAATATTTGTTAATAATCCAAATTATACAAACTCCTATCTCCGCTCAAGGAATTGACCAAAATTCCATCGGGCCCACGTGCCCGGATTTCGAAATTTCTCGAAGATAAACTCTACCCATAGTTTTTTTTTTTGACGAACATTTGATTTTATTTCATCAAACACTGACATTACATACCCAGATTAGTGCTGACCATTAATCTCCCTATCTCTATTATAAAGTATAACTATACTATATTTGCAATAATAACAAAATCCTATACTAAGGCAAATTTTTCACTGAATCTAATTCTGGTCTCCATTTGATTTTCTTCCTTCCTTCTATTTGCATATGTATTGCAATTTCCTTACAGATTTCATCTATATTGTATCTTCCTTTGTTGAATCTCATCGAATTTCTTTCACGCCATATGCAGTAAACAACCATTGCAAAGGCTGCCGTGATCATTTCTGCCTTGCACTCTTTCCTTTTTGCCATGCTATTAATCCATATCAGCTCATTGTTCCAGTCCCCTATCAGCCTTTATGTCCCAACCATCTCAATACTCTTTCTCATAGGTTGTTGGTACTTTGACATCCAAAATAGAGGTGATCAAATGTTTCCTTAGCTTTTTCACAGAATATACAATCTGACTGCACTTGAATACCAAACTTAGCAAGCCTATCCACAGTTGCTATCCTTTGGTTAATAGCTAACCATAGATGGAAGTTGAATCTAGGGTGAATCTATGCGTGCATATGGATAATCTTCCATTCAACTTTTAAGAATTGAGGCTGCAACTGAACATAAGCCTTGTGTATCTGAAATTTACCTTGCTTCACAAAGCTCCCCAGTATGGTTGTGAGAGTGTGTTGATCTGTCCTCATCTTCATCTTCATAACTTCATCCTTTGCCTCTATGATCTTACTCACCACCCATGATTCTTCTTTGAGTGTGTGTATTTCTTCAATAGGTATGTTTTTTATGTAGTAAGTATGAGCCCATCTAATCTACAGAGCATTTTTCTTCATAGCCAGAGCCCACAGATGTTTTAACACTGCTGCTTTATTCCAAATCTTCATATTTATCACATTAAATCCATCTGCTGCTTTAGGTTGGCATATTCTGTCCAATGCAATCAATGCTTTCCTAGAATACTCAGTTGAACCAGTCCACAAGAAGGTCCTGCATATAGTCTCTATCATCTTCATGATCTTCTTTGGAATTAAGAAAATTTGAGCCCAATACGTTTGTACAACAAATAATACTGATTTGATAAGCTGAATTCTTCCTGAGTATGAGAGCATCCTTGCTGACCAACATCTTACTCTTTTTGTTATCTTCTCAACTAGAGGCAGACATTGATGAATGTTCAGCTTCCTTGCAGATAGTGGAACTCCCAAATATTTAAAAGGTATACTACCCTTTGCATATCCAGTAAGCTTGATCAGTTCTTCTTTTATATGCTGTGGTGCACCATCAATATATATGGAGCTCTTTTCTGCACTTGCTTGCAACCTGATGCATTTGAGAACTTATTGAAAGTGTCCTACAATGTATTAACTGATTGTTTGTCACCCCTGCAAAACATTAACAAATTGTCAGCAAAACAAATGTGTGTCACTCCCAGCTTCTTGCATTTTGGATGGAATTTGATCTCCTTCTGCATAGTTAATGTATTCATCTCTCTCTGCAAGTACTCCATAGCAAACACAAAATATAAGGAGACATTGGATCTCCTTGTCTTATACCTCCCTTAGCTGGAAAAGGCCTAGTGACTCCTCCATTAAGTACTAAGGAGTAAGATACTTGTCACGCCCCAAAACTGAGGGACGAGACCGGCAGCTAACCGGGTGAACCCGGTCAAGCGGACCTGGATTGCCTTTCCTAACCAACACGTTTCCCCCATATATACAATGCACCATATTCCATATGAAATAAAAACTTAGGATTTAAGTGCGGATTACAAACTTAAGTTCATTTCTCTATTAGCATTTCAACAGTTGATTCCCAAAAACATACACAATACATACATAACTTTCCAAAACGGACCACGATTTCTGAATACGTACAGTTACTACCCAAAATACATATATACACCCACATCATGTCTACGCAGCCTCTACGGATACTAGGAGTTTATACAATACTTGCCGGTAACAAGGCCCCGATTATACCTTACAATACATAACAGACCCAAAAGAGATAACATGAATTACACACGGCGAGCTGAGCTACCTGCTATGGACCCACCTACATCTATATAAAATATGTAGCGCACCTGGCAAAATGGACGTTAGTACTGTGGAATACTACTAGTATGTATAAGCAAACTTTAGTCAAAGTAAAATCAATAGATGCACAGATAGAAAGCAGTTAAAGGAGCCCACACATAGTGCACAGTGATACAGAAACAAATACAATTGAGAGCCTCACAGATTCTTATTTCAACACAATCACATTTCAGCTTACAATTTACAGTCCACCCTTGTCGCCTCTCCACCCTTATTACTTTGTGTTGCGGCGTGCAACCCGATCCCACCGTACAATTTGCACTTCACCCTTATTACCTCTCCACCCTTATTACTTCGTGTTGCAGCGTATAACCCGATCCCACCGTAAAATTTACACTCCACCCTTGTTACCTCTCCACCCATATTACTTCGTGTTGCGGCGTGCAACTCGATCCCACCGGACCATCACATTTCATAGCAAACAATAACAACCCACAATTTAATCACATGGCTTCTTATCATCAAGAGTACAATTTCATAACACCCAAACAATCATGTATTCACAATAGTCTTTATCATACATTAATTCAACCGCAAAGGTGCTCATCAACAAGAATATAAATTCATTACAACCAACAATCCATATGAAGTTAAGCCACAATAAACCTTGCCAACAATGAGTCATATGCTATATTTCCATGGTCATTTAGTTCAATTAGATCAATTCATGATTCCCTTTCATTACTTGTTATACAGCCCTTATAACTTAGATACATTTACACATTTGAGTTCATTACCATTCTTTCATACCAACATACTCAAGCATTTAACGAACCTTGCACATGATAGAGTATTCACATAGAAATCACCTTTCACAATTTCAATTATCACGATAGTTGACTAAGAAAAATTAGAGAATGAAATCTCACACCTCACCACAACCGGACAATCAATTCACATATACTCAGCAAGAAATTCATATCGAATGTTCGGACACCAATAAGGTTACTATACGAAGATTAAAGTTAGCCATACATACCTCGAGTCGTCCCCTTTTTAATTTCTATCACAATTCATCAGACCGTCTAGCACCGTCAATTTATTCCACAATGTGACATATTTCACTTAGAATTAGGAATCTTGTACTCAATTGAGCATTTTATCAAACACTAGGTGACCCCTTAGACTACTATCCCCCTTTTGAGAATGATTACCCAAACTTGTTTTTCCCCTTTACTAGATTATGGGGTTTAACTCACATGCATGCAAGATTTCACTTTTTATTTTCAAGAATCAACCTATGTGTGTTTTATTCTTACACAAAATCTGAGAAATTGGTGAAATAGGGTGAAGACTTACCTCTTTGAGTGAAGAAGATGACAATAACTCTATAATTTCCGGGCTTGAGGGATTTTGGAAAATCAAATTGGATGATGTTGAATCCTTCTCTCTCAAGAACTGTCTTCTTCTCTCTCTTTTTTTTGTCAGAAAATTATTAAAAATTAAGGGAAGGGGTGTTTTATAAAACAGGGGGTCGGGTTTTCAATTTAGAAAATAGGAGCCCCGACACAGAAATGCAGTTAGGAATGCGATCGCATTCCTGCTATTTGGTCGCCATTCCTGTTGCATAGTTGCCTTTCAAATGGGCCAAAATGGGAATAACACTGCCAAGGTATGTGACCACTATGCGGTCCACATACATGTTATGCGATCGCATAGTGCGTCACATAACCTCCCTCGCAAAAACCATGGGGAAAGAATGCGACAACTATGTGGCCCACATTCGTGAAATGCGATCGCATTCTAGGTCGCATAGCTGACCTCAAAATGGACAGGAAACTGTCCAAGTATGCGACCATTATGCGGTCCGCATACCTGTTATGAGATCGCATAGTGCGTTGCATAGTGCGTCGCATAACGCACAATTTCTGGAAAATTTAATCTTTCAAGGCCTGGGATACTTTTCACTCAAAATAGGACCGTTTTAAGAATTTCTACAGTTATAATATCACAGGGACCTATTCGAGCATTATTTTAGACATAGAAATTTTACGGGTCTTTACATCCTCCCCCACTTAAAATCATTTGTCCTCGAATGAGGATCAGGAAATCATTTGGTTTTGAAAACACAATTTGCCAACCCCCAACTTTTTTACTAACTCTGATATTTTCTGAAAATTTTGCCAGAGTTTCCTCTGTAATTAGGCCTATCTACCTGTCAGAGAGCCTCCGAAATACATGTTCTTAACCAATTCCACACATAACTAGTCATTTCATGATCTTGCACATAATTTGGTCACCTCGACAAGTCCCATATAATTCAATTACTTTAACATGCCATATACACTTCAATTAATCTTATCAATCTACACCTCAATTAATCATTTAACCATCACATGAGTTTCACATAATTTCATTTACTCCAAGGGGTTGTACATTACTCAAATAGTCACAACATACACAATTATGGAACAACTTGAGAAGTTACAATAGTAGAGCAGTTAGGGGGAGAAAAAAAATAGGATGCTTTTGCACAAAACCGAACATAACATATAATTTATTTGAGATGACGGTTCACACGATCACTACTAGACTTATTCAAACAAATGGGGATACTTTTCTTTCATTTCATTTTCCGCTTCCCACGTGGCTTCCTCAACTTGGTGACTTCGCCACAACATTTTAACTGAATCAATTTATTTGTTCCTCAATCTACGGGCTTGCCTATCAAGAATAGCAACCGGAACCTCTTCATACGATAATTCTTCATTAACCTCAATAGTCTCAACTGGCACGATGGCTGATGGATCTCCAACCCCTTTCTTCAACATAGACACATGGAACACCGGGTGCACTAATGACATGTCAGGGGAAATTCTAGCCGATAGGCCACCCGTCCTATCCTTTGAGCGATCCGATACGACCCGACATACCTAGGGCTCAATTTTCATTTCTTCCCAAACCGCATTACTCCCTTCATGGGAGACACCTTCAAGAATACCCAATCATCTACTTGGAACTCCAAATCTCTTCGATGAACGTCCGCATAAGATTTCTGACGACTCTGAGCAGTTTTCATTCTCTCCTAAATGAATCTAACTTTTTCCATATCTTGGTGAACAAGATCCTGTCCTAGCAATTCCGCCTCGCCAACCTCGAACTATCCAATCAGAGACGTACACCTCCTTCCGTACAATGCCTCAAATGGGGCCATCTGAATACTAGCATGGAAACTGTTATTATAAGCAAATTCTATAAGCGGTAAGTGTTCATCCCAACTACCCTTGAAATATAATACAGAAGCCCGCAACATATCTTCAAGCGTCTGAATAGTCCGCTTTGCCTGCCCGTCAGTTTGTGGATGGAATGCTGTGCTGAGAGTTACTTGCGTACCCAAACCTTGGTGAAATTTCTTCCAAAAGTTAGCTGTGAACTGGGACCCTCGATCTGAGATAATAGATACTGGAGTTCCATGGAGCCTGACTATTTCCTTGATATAAAACTGAGCGTACTGTTCTGCAGTATCGGTGGACTTGACTGGCAAGAAATGCGCCGACTTCGTGATTCGATACACTATTACCCAAATCGAGTCGAACCTACGTGGAGTTCAAGGTAACCCCACCACAAAGTCCATATTGATCATCTCCCATTTCCACATCGGTATTTCTATAAGCTGCGTCAATCCACCGGGCCTCTGATGCTCGACCTTCACTTGCTGACAATTCGGACACCTAGCCACAAAGTCCGCTACACCCCTATTCATACCATTCCACCAATAAATCTCTTTGAGATCATGATACATCTTCGTAGAACCTGGGTGTACTGAATACCTGGAGTTGTGAGCCTCTGCCATCACCCTTTCTCGGAGATCATCCTCATCTGGAACACATAACCTCTCTTGACACCGAAAGACACCGTCATCATTGCTGAGTGAGAATGTTGAAGTCTTGTGATTCAGAATTGCTTCCCTGAATTGTTCCAAAGCTAGATCCCCGAATTCCTTTCCCTTGACTTCTGCTACAAGCGAAGATTCTGCTCCATTACGCACCACGACATCCCCTTCGTCTGAGGTCGAAATATAGACCCCCAGACTAGCCAACTGATAAACTTCCCGAGCCAAAAGGCCTCTGGCCGGCTTCCAATTATGCCAAGCTACCCATGGATTTCCTACTAAGAGCGTCGGCTACCACATTTGCCTTCCTTGGATGGTACAAAATATTCATATCATAGTCCTTGAGCAACTCTAACCACCTCCACTGCCTTAAGTTCAACTCCTTCTGCTTGAATAAATACTGAAGACTCTTGAGGTCGGTGAACACGTCCACATGGACCTCATAAATATAATGCTGCCAGATTTTTAACACAAACACAACTGCCACGAGCTCCAAATCATGCTTCGGATAATTCTTTTCGTGATTCTTGAGCTGCCTTGAAGCATGCGCTATAACTTTACCACATTGCATCAACACACACCCCAAACCAACCCTCGAAGCATCAAATAAACCACAAACCCCTCTGAACCTTCTGGCAAGGTCAACACTGGTGCCGAAGTCAATATCGACTTTAATTCCTGAAAACTCTTTTCACATGCATCGGACCACTGAAACTTAACTGCTTTCTACGTCAGCTTAGTCAATGGGGAGGCGAGAGTAGAGAATCCCTCCATGAACCTTCGATAATACCCAGCTAGACCCAAGAAACTATGAATCTCTATCGGGGTCGTTGGCCTAGGCCAATCCTTTATCGCTACAATCTTTTGGGGATCAACCCGAATCCTTTCCCTAGAGACAACATGGCCCAAAAAGGCGACTGATTCTAGACAAAACTCATATTTTGAAAACTTTGCATACAACTGGTGCTGATGAGTCTGCAGAACTGCCCTGAGGTGAGTAGCATGATCTTCCTAACTTCACGAATAAACGAGGATGTCGTCAATGAAGACAATAACAAAGGAGTCAAGAAACGGTTTGAAAATACGATTTATAAGATCCATAAAAGCTGCTGGGGCGTTGGTTATCCCAAAAGAGATTACCAGAAATTCAAAGTGCCAATATCCGTGTTCTGAAGACAGTCTTAGGAATATCCTGCTCCCTGATTTTTAACTGATGATACCAATACCGCAAATCAATCTTTGAGAAGAACTTATCATCTTGCAACTGATCGAACAAATCATTTATCCGAGCAATGGATATTTGTTTTTTATGATGACCTTGTTGAGATGCCGATAATCAATACACATCCGAAGCAATCCGTCTTTCATCCTGACAAAAAGAACCGGTGCTCCCCAAGGCGACACATTTGGCCGTATGAAACCCTTTTCTAATAGATCTTTCAATTGCTCTTTTAACTCTCTCAATTCTGCTGGCGCCATTCAGTAAGGTGGAATAGATATTGGTTGCGTATCTGGCAATACATCAATCCCGAAATCAATCTCTCTTTCTGGTGGAATCCCAGGAAGCTCGTCCGGAAATAGTTCAAGAAATTCATTCAGAACAGGCACAGATTCGGGAGCAGGCACCTCTGAAGTGGTGTCCGCAACTCGAACCAAATGATAGATGCACCCTTTCCTGATCATTTTTTAGGCCTTAAGGTAGGAAATGAGTCTACCTCTTGGCTCAACATTATTCCCCTCCCATTCGATAACTGATTCATTAGGAAACTCAAGCCTCATAATCCTGGTTCGGCAGTCGAGTTTAGCGAAGTACGAATATAGCCAATCCATCCCCATAATTATATCAAAATCTACCACTTCTAACTCAATAAGATCTGTCCTGGTATCCCGACCATGCACCGTGACAACACAATTCCTATAGACTCGCACGGCCATAACGGAATCACCAACCGGAGTCGACACATAGAACGGCTCGTGAAGCTGTTCGGGTTCTACCCAAAGCTCGAAGCAATAAATGGAGTAACATATGACAAAGAAGACCCGAGATCAATAAGAGCATAAAAATCATGTGACTGAACCGTCAGAATACCTGTGACAACATTTGGGGAAGCCTACGCATTCTGGCTACCACTCAAAGCATAGAACCGACTGGGTCCCACTCGACCCCGTGCTCCACCCCTAACTATATCGCGCCCTGCTGGAGATGGAGGGCGTGCTGAAGATGTAGCGGCTGAAGAGCTGGATGGCTGAGCAGTACCCCTACCTGCGCCCTGACTGGGTGCGCGCCAATTTCGCTGGATATGGCCTCTCTCTCCACATCTATAGCATACCGGAATATCCAAGTAACAAGGCTCAGTATGAAATCTCCCACACTTAGGGCATGGGACCCTCCGCTGCTGCTGAAACCTCCCACCTGAACGACCCGACTGATGGAACCTCCTGCTATCTGAACCGGGTCCAAAACGACCTCCTTGCTGATAATTGTGCCCTAATGGCGGCGCACTGGCAAAGGACTGAGCATATGACTGAGATGGCCATGATGATCCTCTCCCAAGGGCTGATCTCATACCTCCAACTGAGCTCCCAAGGTTTCCCGCTGACCGGGCCCTATTACTGCTCTCTCTCTCTCCATCAATTTTCGAGCCTCTGTAGCCTGGGCGAATCCCACTATTTTCCCATAATTCATATTCGAATGCAAGGAAGTTGTAGCAGCTTGATTAACAACTAAGGGACCAAGGCCCAGAACAAACCGTCGAACTCTGGCCTCCATAGTCGGCATCATGTGAACAACATATTTTGACAAGCGCACAAACTCCATATGATACTCCTACACACTCATGTTTCCCTGCTTGAGGGCCTCATACTCTGTAGCACAGGCTGCCATAATCTTGGTAGGCAAGAAATGATCCATAAAGGCATCCACAAACTCCTCCCACCTCGCCGGAGGGCTCCCCTCTCCACGGGAACTCTCCCACATTTCAAACCACGAATATGCCGCTCCCTTATGACGATAGGAAGCAAACTCAACCCCCTCTGTCTCAGTAGCCCTCATAACTCGGAGGGTCTTGTACATCTCATTAATAAACTCCTGAGGGTCGGCCTCTGGGTCGGTGCCTGTGAACTCTGGAGGGGCTAACCACAGAAACTAGTTGACCCTGGAACCCGAAGAATCCCCTTGCTCGCTAAAGAATGCAGGGGCAGCATGTGATCTTTGGGCCTGGAGGCCACTAGCTGAGTCAACATCTGAATAGCTCTCCTGAGGTCCCCATCAGAAATACCGGGACCAGAAGCTGGGACTGAAGAAGGATCAGGAACATCAGCGGGAGGGATTATAGCACCCTCCGCTGGAGTAGGAGTAGGAATATCCTGGCCTGGGATGGAAGATTCAGGCAGATTCAGTGACGGGGAATCATTCTCACCCACACCATCAGATAAAGGATTCACGGCCACTCCTGGGGTGGCATTGGCCTCTAGGCCGAGTCGAGCTCTCTTCTTGGGTGCCATTTACTAAATATCAGAACAATGCACGAGTTAGGGATAGACAACCTCACCTTCCACCACATCACACGATATAGAATAGCAATAAAAGGGTACTTTCCTAAATGTCCATGCAGCCCCCTAATTATAGATGTGGTCGACAACACACCGATAAGAAGGGCTCTACTAGACACATCTCACAGACATCCTAGTACACTTTTAAAGTTTTAAGCTCTGATACCAAGTTTGTCACACCCCAAAACCGAGGGAGGGTACCGACACCTAACCGGGTGAACCCGGTCAAGCGGACCTGGATTACCATTCATACCCAACGTGTTTCCCCCGTATATGCAATGCACCATATTCCATATGAAATAACAACTTAGTATTTAAGCGTGGATTACTAACGTAAGTTCATTTCTCTTTTAGCATTTCAACAATTGATTCCCAAAAACATACACAATACATACATAACTTTCCAACACGGACCACGATTTCCGAATACGTACAGTTACTACCCAAAATACATATATACACCCACATCATGTCTACGGACCCTCTACGAATACTAGGAATTTATACAATACTTTCCGGTAACAAGGCCCCGGCTATACCTTACAATACATAACAGACCCAAAAGAGATAGCATGCATTACACATGGCCCCGGGAGGAAATGGGGCTCACAAGTACTGCTGAAAGATGATGAGAAGGCACCACTAACGAAGAGCAGTGCTACCTGCTATGGACCCACCTACATCCGTATAAAAGATGTAGCGCCCCCGGCAAGAGGGACGTTAGTATTGTGGAATAGTACTAGTATGTATGAGCAAACTTTACAAAGTAAAATCAACAAATGCACAGATAGAAAGCAGCTAAAGGAACCCACACATAGTGCACAATGATACATAAACAAATACAATTGAGAGCCTCAAAGATTCTTATTTCAACATAATCACATTTCAGCTTACAGTTTACACTCCACCCTTGTCGCCTCTCCACCCTTATTACGTCGTGTTGCGGTGTGCAACCCGATCCCACCGTACAATTTACACTTCACCCTTATTAAATCTCCACCCTTATTACTTCGTGTTGCGGTGTGCAACCTGATCCCACCGTACAGTTTACACTCCACCCTTGTTACCTCTCCACCCTTATTACTTTGTGTTGCGGCGTGCAACCCGATCCCACCAGACCATCACATTTCATAGCATCATATCATCAAGAGTACAATTTCATAACACCCAAACAATCATGTGTTCACAATAGTCTTTATCATCCATTAATTCAACCACAAAGGTGCACATCAACAAGAATATAAATTTATTACATCCAACAATCCATATGACATTAAGTTCAATTAGATAAGCTTTTCCAACAATGAGTCATATACGATATTTCCATGGTCATTTAGTTCAATTAGATGAATTCACGATTCCCTTTCATTACTTGTTACACAACCCTTATCACTTAGATACATTTACAAATTTGAGTTTGTTACCAATCTTTCATACCAACATACTCAAGCATTTAGTGAACCTTGCACATGATAGAGTAATCACATAGAAATCACCTTTCACAATTTCAATTATCACGATAGTCGACTAAGAAAAATTAGAGAATGAAATCTCACACCTCAACAACAACCGAACAATAAACTCACATATACTCAGCAAGAAATTCATACCGAATGTTCGGACACCAACAAGGTGACTCTACGAAGATTAAAGTTAGCCATACATAACTCGAGTCGTCCCCTTTTTAATTTCTATCACAATTCACCGGACCGTCCAGCACCGTTAATCTGTTCCAAAATGTGACATATTTCACTTTGAATTAGGAATCTTGTACTCAATTGAGCATTTTATCAAACACTAGGTGACCCCTTAGACTACTAACCCCCTTTTGAGAATGATTACCCAAACTTGTTTTTCCCATTTACTAGATTACGGGGTTTAACTCACATGCATGCAAAATTTCACTTTTTATTTTCAAGAATCAACCTGTGTGTTTTATTTTTACACAAAATCTGAGAAATTGGGAAAATAAGGTGAAGACTTACCTCTTTGAGTGAAGAAGATGACAATAACTCGATAATATCTGGGCTTGAGGGATTTTGGAAAATCAAATTGGATGATGTTGAAACCTCCTCTCTCAAGAACTCTTTTCTTCTCTCTCTATATTTGGTCAGAAAATCGTTAAAAATGAAGGGAATGGGTGTTTTATAAAATAGGGGGTCGGTTTTAAATTTAGAAAATAGGAGCCCCGACACAGAAATGCGGTCAGAAATGCGATAGCATTTCTGCTATGTGGTCCGCATTCCTGTCACATAGTTGGCCTTCAAATGGGCCAAAATGGGAACCACACTGCCTAGGTATGCGACCACTATGTGGTCCGCATACCTGTTATGCGATCGCATAACCTCCCTCGCAAAAACCATGGGGCATGAATGCGACAACTATGCGGCCTGCATTCGTGAAATGATATCGCATTCTAGGCCGCATAGCTATCCTCAAAATGGACAGGAAACTGTCCAGGTATGCGACCACTATGCGGTTCGCACACCTGTTATGCGATCGGATAGTGCGTCGCATAACGCGCAATTTTTGAAAAATTTAATCTTTCAAGTTCTGGGATACTTTTCACTCAAAATAGGATCGTTTTAAGAATTTCTATAGTTATAACAGCAGGGACCTATTCGGGCATTATTTTAGATATAGAAATTTTACGGGTCTTTACAATACTGTTGTCACACACTCCATAATCCATGCAATAAATTTCTGTGGAAATCCAAGATCTGTGAGCATATATCTTAGGAATTGCCAGTCCAATGAATCATATGCTTTCTTTAAATCAACCTTGAGAATACATCTTGGGGATAAGCCTTACCTATTGTAACCATTGAACAACTCATGGCTAAACAAAATATTATCCACAATGCTCCTCCCCTCTATGAATGCAGATTGTGCTTTCCCAATTATACACTCAATTACCTTGTTGATCCTTTTAGTCAGTTTTTTGGCAATAACTTTGTAGACTGTACTGAAATAGGCAATAGGTCTATAATCTTTCATAGTTGTGGGTGTTGTACCTTTAGGAATCAATGTTATAGTTGTGCAATTCCATGCTTGCTTCATCTTGCTTGTCGGAAAAAAAAACACTACAACTTCATAAACCTCTTGTCTCACTTCTTTCCGGTGCATTTTAAAGAACTCCACTGGAAAACCATCAACTCCAGGTGCTTTGTCATTTGGCATGTCTTTCACTGCTTCATCAACTTCTTCATAAGCGACATCCTGAATTAGTTCTTGTTGATGTTGCATTGATAAACACATACATGCCTTGATGATTTTAGTATTAGGACATGGTTTGATCCCAGTATCAGTCCCCATGAGCTGCTTAAAGAAAGTGACGAATTTTCTTTCTACTGTTTTAGGTTCTGCAATTCTAACTTCCACTTCATTGTATACAGAGGTTATTGAATTCCTGCTTGCTCTCATCTTCAGTTGGGCATAGAAATATTTGGAGTTTGAGTCTCCATAATCTATCCAGTTAAATCTTGACTTCTGCCTCAAAATTCTTTCTTCTATTGTACTCCACTTCTCTAGTTCCTGCGGTATATGTTTTTCCTTCTCTATCATTTCTTGGTTTAAGGGACTGATTTTTAGATTAATCTGCGTATACTCTAACTCCTGTCTTATTTGAGTCAGTCTCTTTTCATAGCTTTCCATCTCCCTATTCAATCCCTAAGTCACATTTTTCAGCTGCTGTAATTTCTGCCATATACTATCCATAGGGTTACTTCCCATCTTTTGCCTCCATATTTCATCTATCTTAGTTTTAAACTCCTTGTGTTCCATTGTTACGATATACATCTTGAATGGATTTGGATGTATATTCTTCCTACTCCATATTTGGATCACTATAGGTGACTGATCTGATACCCAGGTTCCAGACAAACAACTTTCACATGTCCATATTCTTTGATCCATTCAAAATTGCCAAAGACCCAGTCAATTCTACTGTATACCCTATCATCTGCATTCTTCTTATCGCACCAATTATAGAAGCAACCTTTTGTCTTCAAAGGGGTCAATTGTATAGAGTCAATACAATCCTTGAAATCTTTCACCTCATTCATAGTAACTGGTTGTCCTAGCCTATCATCAGTGTTTAGGACATTGTTAAAGTCACCACTTATGAGCCATGGAAGTTGAATCTGTCCCCCTATCATTTGTAATTCACACCATAAACTTGTTCTCTCCTGCAACTTGTTTCTAGCATACGCAATTGTCAGCATAATCTGGTATCCAGTCACTGAATCACTCACTACACAATGAATGCATTGTTCAAGAACTTGAACTACATTAACTGATAGATTTGTCTTCCACAACAACCAGATTCTACCATTCTCAGCTTTTGTATAATTGCAGAAATAACCCCAGTCCCTTGCTACTTTATACAGTATTTTCTTTTCCTTCTTTTTTTTTACTCTAGTTTCTAGACATCCTAAGATATGTACTTTATTCTTCTGCAAAAAGATTTTCAATTATTTTTGCTTATAGGGCTTATTCAGCCCCCTTATGTTCCATGTACTTATGATCATGGGGGGTGTTGTATAGGATCAGGAACCAGGACTCCTCCTTGTGCAGTTGTTTGTCCCAATTCTTCTAGCGCTTTGAATCTGTTAGCATTGCTCACTTCAGCATTTATGCCCTTCTTAACTAGTGAGGTGTTCTGTTCTTCATTGTCCATTTCATTAAGTATCATCTTTCCTTTTTGAAATATATCACCTTCAGATGTCTCCTTTCACCTTCTATAGGAGGTTGCATTTCATTCACTTCTTTATTTTTCTCTTCCTGTTCCTGTTGTTCTTTTGGTTTCTATTCCTGGATAATTCTTCTTCTTCTTCTGCCTCTATTTCTTCTCTTAGGCACTTGGAATTCTTCATCCTCCTCCTTCTTACTTAGCTTCCAGCATTCAAAAGTATCATGCCCAAAATGCAAACATTCAGTGCAAAACTTTGGCTTTCATTCATATATAATTTCTTGTTGTTTCACACTCGTAGGAGTTACAATTTCAACAGTCTCCACCAATGGCTTTGTTATATCAACTTTCACTAGGACTCTTGCATAAGAGATTTTCCCCAATTCAGTTGTGTATTTGTCTATATACATTGGCATCCCAACATCACTGGCTACTTTACTCAGAGCATCTGCAGTCCAATACCCAACTGATAAGCTAGGAAGTTGAATCCAAAGTGGAAGGGTAGTGATACACTTAAGGTCAAAATTAAAGTCTCTCTCCCAATTATGTAGTATCAGAGGCTTATTATGATAGGTTTATGGCCCTGCTTGAATAACTGCATCCCTAACCTTCACATCTGTAAATCGAAACACATAATATCCATCATGATGATATAGGATTTGAGGTTTATCAACAAAATCCCAAATTGTTTCTATATAGCTCACCATAGATTTATCATACGGTGCATCACCCAATAAATACCCAATTAAAGCAGTTTCCCAATATTCCTTTAGCTCATTCACATTTTCTTCCTCTATTTGAATTATCACCTAACCTTCTCTATGGCTAGGTGGAATATATTCCAGCCTCATCCCCATTTGAGAATTTCTATTCTGTTGTCTAATATCCTTTGCATGCACTGTTTTATCCACTTGTAGTTCCGTAGCTTATCCAGATCTGGATCTGAAATTTTCTTTGAGGACCCACCTTCAAAGAATTGAAGACGCTTTGGACTCGTTGGTAGCTATTCTTTGCTCTTCTGCTTTTCCATCACTGTGTTCTCACAATTACTGTTCCATTGGTTCTTGTTCATCTCTTACCTTTCATTCAGCTCGCTTTCCTCACAAATTGGTTGAAAACCAGCTGGTAGGAAGCTTCCAAAAGTTAACAGAGTGATAATTTGCATCATAGAGTTCACCTAACCATCAGTGGTGCACGTTAGCCTGCCTTGGCTTATCATGCGCCGAGAGAATTTGCAAGGTGTGACGTTCGGATCCTCTACCCATAGCTTTACTAGTTCAAATATACAATTTACTCAAATATTCATGCTCAATTCGTGGCTAAAATCCAAATTACCAAATTTCTAGGTTTCTTCAAAATCCCAAATTTTTTTCCACAATTTTTCATGTTCCAATCCGTGCATAAACCTTGTATTTAACTTGGAATGAGAAGGAATCACTTACCTATTGATTCTTGATGAAAATCCCCTCTTGAAGCTCCTCAAAATCGCCCACATCAATGAAACAAATGAATGAAATGGCCAACATCTCGCATTTAAATTAATCTGCCCAGGCCCATATTTCCTTATGCGTTCGTGACACCCTGAGTTTGTTCACGAAGGGCACCTGCCCTGACCGTCTGAGTTCGTAGGCCTCCCTGTGTGTTCGCATAGGCCAAACGGCCCCCAGGCCTCCAACTCCCCTTTCCTCTACGCGTTCGCACACCTTACCCCGCGTTCGCATAGAGATCGCAACCCAAGACATCGCGTTTGCACTCCCTTCACCACGAGCGCACAAGCCAATCCAGAAATCCCTCCATTTTCCTTCTCCGCGATAGCACACAAGGGACCGCGATCGCGGAGCACACCAGATACACCAGAAACATCAGCCACAAAACAGAGAAAAAAATGGTCTGAACTTGTCCCGAAACACACCCGAGTCCCCTGGAACCCCGTTCAATCACACGACTCAGTCCCATAACATCCCACAGACTTGCTCGAGGCCTCAAATCACAACAAACAACACCGAAACCACGAATCACACCCAAATCCAAACTTTATGAACTTTGAAATTTCAAACTTCCACATCCTATGCCGAAACTTATCAAATAACGTCCGATTGATCCCAAATATTTCACACAAGTCATATTCGATATTACGGACCTACTCCAACTTCCGGCATCTTATTCCGACCTCGATATCAAAATTCCCACTTCCGGTCGGATTTCTCAAACATCATCAAATTTTTATCTTTAGCCAAATGACATCAAAATGACCTACAGACATCTGAATTCACTTCCGATCGCGCTCCCAACTCCTGAATCACTATACAAAGATATTCACAGGCTCGGAATCCCAAACGGACATCAATATCACTGAAATGCGCTTCAAGAAAAACTTAGGAAATTTCTTCAAAATTGCTGACTTCCACAATATACACCGAAACACTCACGGGTTATCGAAAACCCGTCCGGACGCCCTAGTCCGAAATCATCTTACTAGCTTGCAGGAACCTTCAAATTCTGATTCGGAGGTCATTTACTCAGAATTCTAATCTTAGTAAATTTTTCCAACTTAAGGCTTTTAAAATGAGAATTTTCCTTCCAATTTGACTCCGAGCTTCCCAAAATTAAATTCTGACCACACCTACAAGTCATAATACCTGAAACAGAGCTGCTCATGACCTCAAACTGCTGAACGACGCGCTAGAGCTCAAAACGGTCGGTCGGGTCGTTACATTCTCCCCCACTTGAACAAATGTTCGTCCTCGAACATGACAAGACTTGCTTTGGAGTTATCTAAATTTACTGTTTAACACTTCGCGCACCTAACCGTGCTACCACAACCCAGCTGAGTACATTAGCTTGATCAAATCTGGAGATTTCTTCTTTTATCCATATAATAGGCTCAGAATCCAGTTCCAACACCTGGAATTTCTCTGACAAGCCTAGTTCTAATATATAAACACCGTATCAACTACCACATGATATACAAGAAGACGACTGCATACTTTTGCTTAATTAGCTACATGCACCGCATAATTCATCATCTGACCACAATGACACTCCATGAACCTTAATAGCCAAAATTCCACGAATCTGATGCTCCCAATACACCTTATGATATACATATATATATACACATCCTACTATAATGCTGGCGATACCACCAAAACGGAGGAGATGTGTAGAAATTCTAACCAATTGCAGAGTTAAGAAAACATTGAATCCTTACTCTTGACTAGGACCATCATCTTATTACGAACCAATAAGGGTAATTATCCTTTAATGTATTTCACATAATCTTATCGTACTTGATCCCTGATCCAATAATCTCATCGCATCCAGTATGAACTGTTCAAACAACCAATCACCCCAGACATGACAAACAATCTCACACGATGCCACAATGCGCCAATAGACCACAATTCGAACATGATACCTAAGGAAATGACTCAGGAAGGGACTACTCGACTCACACAACTTATAGGAACTTTCCTCAGAGAATACGAAGTAAAAAACAAGAAAAATAAATATAGGAACCTTACTCATCATCACACTGTTGCGGCATGCAACCCGATCCAAATAACATAACTGTGATGGCGTGCCACCCGATCCCATCATAAAATTCACACAAGGAAATATACACAGAGCTGAATTGCTCACTGTTACAATTTACTGAATACCGGTCACAAGCACGCTAAGTGCATAATACCATTCTAGGGAGATTGATAGAGCCATATGATAAAAAACTCGAGCACAACTGAGGTGCGATATAAAATCTGAATCTCAAGAGCCATCCCGCTCGCATAACCTCGTCATTACGCGGAATCTCAACGCATAAGATTTTATCAAGCCGCTTCAAAAATCACACGGCACAATCATAATATCACATGAATCTGACGAAGATGGAACAATATTTGATATTCCAACACCTCTTCTTTAGAAGCTTTATATTGAAATGAACCCATCTAACTCACATAACGCCCATAATCTTGTTTTAATCCATTCACACACTCCAAGTCGATTCTGACTGCATTGAACTAGGCTGATAGCTTGACCTGGGTCCATAATAACCCACTTCCTCTCATAACACGCAAGAACAACCATAATAGCCGGGAAGAACACCCCCCAATCCACAACCAGCTAAATCGAACGCATTCCAGACATAAATTCCCAAATAAGCAATAATACACCCCCTTATACTTGGTCTAAATCTTCAATCAATCAGGTGACTACCTATCACACTTATACCATCATCCCGTGGTCAGGCTCCCACGACCATCCACGAGGTAACAAGTCTACACCTCTATACCACCAACCACACTAATGCTGCAAAACACATCAAGAACCCATGACCAGGGTACAAGACCTCTTTCACCGAATATCGATCTCAAGTGGCACTGAAGATAACACCAGCTTACTCTGAACATCGAAGTCACTTTTTGTTGATCATCCAAGCTCAAGACATCCTTGTCAACACCGAACTGTAACCCTGGTCCTTACTTCCAGCTCCACACTGACTACTGCACCTAACATTCCAATATGAAATAGCACAAGAATTCCATCATAACTCATGAACCACTAATAGGGGAAACACCTCATCATATAGAAACCTCTTACTTACCTCAATTCAAGAGAACATTAACAACATTCAAGTGATTTCTCAAAATCACCCAACATGCAAATCCTTAAGTAGTGGTCTTGTTGACCCAATCACTGCATGGTTTTGAAGATTGACAAATTCCTACCCAGTTGAACCAGGTCCATCAGGGCAAACATCTCGAACAAACCAATTGGCACAAGAACCGTACATGCACAGGAGGTAAACAAGATCAGTGAATCAGGAATGAACTAAGAGGTTGTCTCCTAAGGCAAAAAGGTTACAAATTGATAAGGGGTTAGAGTTCGAGTTCAACAAGGACAGAAATAAAGGAAGGAAGTTGAGATAAATACAAACTCTTCCACCAAGGAAGAGTTGCATTAGAATTAGGCAAGAACATCTTAACTTCTGGCGCTATATAATGTTGAAGTATTCCTACTGAAGTATCCCTACTGAAGTATCATTCGCACACATACAGAATTGAAGCAAGAACTGAAGGCAAAATTACCAGAGAAATTTTGCAAGCAGAATCTTTGGGCGATACAAAAGCTACTGACCAGCTAGAAGAACCAGTTCCATCAGTTTGTCATTCGAGTCTAGTTGGTTGTAGTAGGTGATTTAATATTGTATCTTTCAGCTTTATTAGAAGTAATTGTAATAGGTAGACGTTGTTCAAGTTAGAGTTAACTTGAAGCTTGTCGTAATTAGCTAGAGGCTAGGTTGCTACAAAGGGATTAGAGTTAGTCCTTAGGTTTACAAAAGAGTTTATTTTGTAAATGTTGTTTGGCTCAGAGTTGTAGTGAAGAGTTTGGGAAAATCCTACTGAGGAGTAGGTCGTGGTTTNGAGTAGAAGTTGAAATACCAAGAAGAACCAGATTCTTCTATTGAGACAGCACTCAAAAATCGGACACCACACAAATCACCCTCCCCCCTCTTGTGTGGTATTGACGTATAAAACATCAATTGGTATGAGAGCAGGTTATCCTTGACAAGGTTAACACCTTGGAAAATATCAAAATGAGTGCACCACCTGGAAACTGGGAGGGTCAATCAACTACAAGGCCACCACTCTTCAATAGCCAATATTACTCTTTGTGAAAAAACAGGATGAAAGACCACCTGATTGGAGAAGACTATGAACTCTGGGACATAGTCACTGATGGTCCTCTAGCTACCATGATGAAGACTGCTGAAGGTATAGATGTACCAAAGACTAGAGCTGACTGCACTGTTGAGGATCTGAAGAAATGGGAAAAGAATGCAAAGGCCAAGAAGTGGCTAGTGTGTGGACTAGGTCCAGACGAGTATAGCAGAATCCAAAGCTGCACCACTGCCAAAGAAATCTGGGATACCTTGCAAGTAGCCCATGAAGGAACACCTCAGGTAAAAAGATCAAGAGGTACTCTTCTATACTCACAGTATGAAAATTTCACTATGAAAGAAGGAGAGACAATCCAAGATATGTACACAAGGTTAACAACTTTGACAAAGGAACTTAAGTCTCTTGGTAGAGTCATTCTTGAAGAGGAGAGGGTAGAGAAGATCCTGACAAGGGTCTTACCAATCTCCTGGGAAAGCAAAATCACTGCTATCCAGGAATCCAAAAATATGGCAACCCTCAGATTGGATGAACTAATTGGAAACCTTACTGCCTATGAGCTTAGAAGGCAGACAATGAAGAGGGATGGTCCAAAGAAGGAGAGAAGTTTAGCACTGAGAATCACTGAGGGATCAGATCTTGAGGAAGATGAGATGACCATGATTACCAAAGAATTCAGAAACTTTCTAATAAGGATGAAAGGCATCTCTAGAGGAGGAAATTACAACAAAGCAAAAGCTCCAGAAAAGGGCAACCAATGAGGGATGCTATAAGTGTGGAAAGACTGACCATCTTATCAAGAACTGTCCTCAGTGGGAAGTGGAATGAAAAAATGAGAGATATGAAAGAAGGAACAGGAAGAAGGAACATGTCCAACCCAAGAAAACCACAACAAAAGCTATGGTTGCTGCTTGAGGGGAAAGTTCAGATGAAGAATCAGAAGATGGTGAGAATAAAGATCAGGCGCTCATGGTAATTGGAGAATCAGATGAGGGATCACATGAAGAACCAGAGTTAAGTATCTCCCATCATAAAAATAAAATAAACTTCCTATCTAAGTAAAAGCTCTCTGAGTTTCTACTTGATTTCATGGATGATTCCGAAGAAACAACTAAAGAGAAGGAACAACTCTCTACAGAATGTGAAATACTAAAAGAAAAATGCATGAACCTGGAAATCAGACTTAGTGAATCTGAAATGAAAAACAATGTCTTGTTGAACCAGCTTCATCCACTTGAAACTGAGATTCTAGAACTAAAATCTGAAAACTTAAAGCTAAAGCTAGGATCTAGTAAAAGGTTGTAGATCACTCTCATATCATGTTAGAAGAAAACGTGGGAAAACTAAAAGTTAAGATGTATTCCAAGGATGAACAGATAAGAACTCTTAAAGAAGAACTTGGCAAAGTCAAACATGAATTAGATCGAACTTGTAAACGGAATAAATCCTCTGATGCCCTGATATGGCTTCAAGAGAATCATAATAGAAACCGGGGAGGGATTGGCTTTGGAAATCAATTGCCCAAGTGGGATCCCAAAAGCAAGTATCTCACTCTCCTTGAGAATAAAATACGCACCCATTGTGGTAAGACTGGCCACTACAAAATTGAGTGTATTGCAAAAGAGCAGGCCAGTCGAAGAAATGAGAGTTTTGTTAAAAAGAAAAATTGGCTACCAAAGTGGGCTAGAAAAAGGTTGATTCATCCATTCTCTCATAGAAAAGGACTCAAACTAGTTAGGGTTCTTAAAACTAACCCCTGATTCTTTTTGTAGGTTCAAGTGAGAGGAGGCAGCGAAATTTGGTATTTGGATAGTGGCTGCTCAAAGCATATGACAGGGAACATGGAACAGTTCCTTTCACTTGAAATGCTCAAAGGAGGAAATGTCTCCTTTGGAAATGGAAAGAAAGGTGAAATTATTGGGGTTGGTAAGGTAGGTAAGGATGACACACGATCCATTGAACATGTGTATCTGATAGATGGCTTGAAATATAGCCTGATCAGTGTATCACAACTGTGTGACAGAGGTAACCTGATTGCCTTTACTTCCACAAAATGTTTTGTGATTAATCTGCTTACTGACAAGATTGTTTTACAGGGAAAAAGAATGAATAACATCTATGTCATAGACTTGTCCACACTGTCTGAAAATGAGCTCACTTGCCTAAGTGTGTTGGACAGTGATCCTCTCCAGTTGCACAAAAGACTTGGTCACGCAAGCCTAAATCAGCTAAACAAACTAGTCTCTAAAGACTTAGTGGTAGGGCTTCCTAACATTAAGTTCAAGGAAGACAAGGTTTGTGAGGCATGTGCAAGGGGGAAGCATGTAAGATCTTCTTTCAAAAGTAAGAAAATGGTCAGTACCACCAGGACGTTGGAAGTGGTTCATATGTAATGGTGCTAGTTGATTACTATTCAAGGTTCACTTGGACCTTATTTCTGACATCAAAGGATGAAGCATTTGATATGTTCACCTCATTTGTCAAGAAAACCCAAAATAAATTAGGAAATCAACTAGCATCAATAAGATCTGATCATGGTACTAAATATGAGAATACAAAGTTTGCTGAGTTCTGTGATGAACATGGTATCAATCACAATTTCTCTGCCCCTAGAACCCCACAGCAAAATGGAGTTGTTGAAAGAATGAATAGAACTCTGGAAGATATGGTAAGAACCATTCTTCTTTTGAGAAAACTACCTCATAGCTTCTGGGCAGAAGCAATAAACACTGCATGCTATATAATAAATAGATGCATGACCAGGCCTCTGGTAGAGAAAACTCCTTATGAATTAGTTAAAGGAAAAAGCCCAACATATCCCACCTTAGGGCTTTCGGATGCAAGTGCTTTGTGCATAATAATGGTAAAGATTCCCTAGGAAAATTTGATCCCAGAAGCGATGAGGGAGTATTCTTGGGATATTCATCATATAGCAAAGCTTATAAAGTGTATAATAAAAGAACTATGTGTGTAGAAGAAAGTGTACATGTTGTCTTTGATTAAACAAACACTCTTGCTGAGAGACAGGAACCAGAAGATGAGGAGCTTGGATTGGTGAGAAGCAGTGAAAACATTGAAGCAAACATGGAAGATGGAACAGGTGATGGACCAGGTCCAACTACCCCAAGCAACACGACAGAGGGAACTTAACATATGAACCTTGGCCCTGATCCTATTCCACAACATCAAGACACCATGGACTATCCAGAAGTGAACAGTTGGTTCTCAAACCACACAGATATCAGAGTTCTCACCCTCTTGAGAACATAATAACAGATCTAACGTCTGGAATCAAAACAAGATCCTCTTTGAAAAAGTTGTGTGTGTTTGATGCCTTTCTATCCTTGATTGAACCAAAGAACATTAGTGAAGCCCTACAGGATGCTGACTGGGTAAATGCCATGCAAGAAGAGATGACTCAATTTGAAAGAAGTCAAGTGTGGCACTTGGTACCCAGACCACTAGACAGATCAGTGATTGGTACAAAGTGGGGCTTCAGGAACAAGCTTGATGAGGATGGAACTGTTACAAGAAACAAGGAAAAGGATATAGTCAAGAAGAGGGAATTGACTATTATAAGACCTTTTCCCCTGTGGCAAGACTGGAGACAATCAGACTTTTTGTAGCATTTGCTGCACACATGGAATTCACTCTCCATCAGATGGATGTTAAGAGTGCCTTCCTCAATGGCTATCTAAAGGAAGATGTATTTGTCAGACAGCCTCCAGGTTTTGAAAGCAAGGAGTTAGCAGACCATGTATACAAACTTGACAAGGCTCGTTATGGTCTCAAACAAGCACCAAGAGCATGGTATGAGCGTCTATCAAAATTCCTGCTAGAACATGGATACAAAAAAGGTAAAATTGACAGCACCTTGTTCTTAAAGGAAAAAGGTAAAGAACTCCTGGTTGTGCAAATATATGTGGATGATATCATATTTGGGGCGAATTCTGAAAAATTGAGTAAGGAGTTTTCTATACTTATGGGGAGTGAGTTTGAGATGAGTATGATGGGTGAGCTAAACTTCTTCTTAGGCTTGCAAATCAAGCAAAATTCAAATGGAACGATGATCCATCAACAAAAGTATGTGAAAGAATTGCTCAAGAAATTTAAAATGGAAGACTCAAAGGAAATAGACACCCCCATAACCACAGCTACAAAATTAGATGTGGATGAACCTAGTTCATATGTTGATCAGAAGCTATATATAGGGATGATTATATCTCTATTATATCTCACTGCCAGCAGACCTGATATTGTGTATAGTGTAGGATTCGGTGCTAGGTTTCAGGCAAATCAAAAGGAGTCCCACCTAACTACAATGAAGAGAATTTTGAGATATCTGAAAGGCACCACTGATTAATGCCTTTGGTATCCTAAAGTTAGTAATTTCGACCTTGTAGGATATGCTGATGCTGATTATGCAGGTTTCTGGTTGACAGGAAAAATACTTCAGGCATGGCTCACTTTTTGGGCTCCTGCCTTGTGTCTTGGGCTACCAAGAAACAAAATTCAGTAGCCTTGTCTACTACTGAGGCTGAATATGTGGCTGCAGCCTCATGATGTGCTCAGTTGCCATGGCAAGCAACAACTCATGGACTTTGGTATAGAGGTTGGATGCATTCCTATTTTCTGTGACATACTAGTGCAATAAGTATGACGAACAACCCGGTTCATCATAAAATAACTAAGCACATAGATGTTAGACACCACTTCCTAATGGATAACTATGAAAAAGAATGATCTCAATCGAATTTTGTGCTACTGATCAGCAAATTGCAGATATCTTTTCTAAAGCACTAAGTAGGGAGCATTTTGAGAGAAACCGGCTTGAATTAGGAATGATTAAGATCACTTAATTAAAAATTTTTTTGGCTAGAAACACTAACTTAGATAATCAACCAGACTAATCATTGCTCATCATCATGACTTTACTGTCATACTCTCTTGCCATGTATTAATATGATTCCCTGGTTGCTAATGATGTTTCTCTATCCTTGTAAATTGAGGCAAATTAAGGACTTTCACACAATGAACCTGGTTCATCTCTGCTGATTCATCTGACTGACAAGGTACGTACTCATCTCCATACAATTATTGAATTAATTACAGTCACACATGAGCAGGATTTTATCTATATTTGGTTCATTTCAAATTCGTTGTACTAATCCCTAAATGAACTCGTTCCAAGAAGTCTCATAGGTACTCAATTAGCCTAGAGGTAGGGAACTCTTAAATGTCTAATCAATGACACTCCTACAACTATTAGACTCCTACTTGAATAAATATTCTGCCCGTTGTATAATTAACAGCCACATCTTATAAAAGGCCATCATTACCTCTCTTCTTAATAACCAAATAAGTCGAACCAAGATCATTATTCTTCTAACCAAAACTGATCATCTCTTTTCTTCCAAAAATACAGAACAATGTCTTCACCACCCCCTGCTTAATCTTCCTACACAAATTCTGAACATGAGGAAGAAAATTACAGTCCTAATTCTACTTCAATTTACAGTTCACATTCACCAAACCAATCTTCATCTCCCCAAAACCCTCCAGTTCTTGAACCCACACCTAACCCTCCAGCCCCCAGGGCATGAAGAGTAAAAGTTTTTGCCAGAAAACCAGTTGCTTCTGGCTCTCGAGCAAAATTATTGGAGGAAATTCTTAAAGCTAGCGATGTTCATATGTCTGAATCTTCGAGTGAATCCTTCAAATCTGCTAATGAGGATGAAGCACCAGGTTCATCCAGTTCTGAGCAAGGTAATCTTGAAGTTGAATCTGAAATTGCTACTACTGAAAACAGGTTTGTGTTGGTTGGGTCAGTTGTTGATGTAGAAGTGCCAGATAGGCAAAGAAAACTGAGAAAAATTCTTAGGAGACAGGGGGAAGGAGGTTTTGTAAGGGGATCTGGGGAGGATGATGCCATGTTGCCTATTTGTGGCCCCACTCCTGGGTTAAATGAAAAGGAAGTCACAGATTTAGGGGGAAGTATTGCTAGGGAGGCAGCAACAGGTTTAAAGAACCAACAAAAATAAACAGATGAACCTGGTTCATCTGTCGAGGAGACTTTGGCTGAGATGTTGAGGAAGCTACAATCCCAAGAAGAAAAGAACTTCAAAATCGAAGAAGGCTACTACCCTAAAGAAAAGAAAAGTTTCAATATTTGTTGATGTCTCTGCCACTAAGGTTCATGCTACAAGAAGTACTGTTCGACAAGGAGAAGAGGAGTTAGAAAGGGCTTTGAGAGAGAGCAAGAAAAAGAAAGTTTCCAAGGGAAAGGCAAAGTTAGGAGAGCCTATTGAGGTTGTTGATGTTGATGATGAAATGATGGACCTGGTCCATCATGAGGAGGAGACGACTCCAGTTATGATTGAGAAACCCAAGCCCAAGAAGGCTAAGGCTTCTTCAAATAAGTTAGCTTTTTGTGTCTGCCACGCCCTCAAGCACAGCTAAAAGGACCAGGTCCAAGGCCAAGAAAGTGAAAGTTGTTGAAGAAGAAAATGAATGGAGTGGAGGAGAAGAGGAAATCTCTGGTGAGCAATCTGACAAACTCACCATGTTTGGCAAGCGTACTATTCTAAAAGGAAAGCTGGTAAGAGATCTGGATTAATCAGGAATGATCTTTTTATTGAATGTACTGGATGTGCAGCGATGGAAGGACTTGGTCCTTCACCTGGAAGGAAAGTTGGCAAGGAATGAACTGGTGGAGTTTATGGCCAATGAAAGTGTGAAGGATGGCAAGGTAACCTCCACAGTCAAGGGGATTCTGATCACTTTTGATGCAAAGGAGCTGGGAGAGATTCTGAAGATCCCTGCTGAGGGATATGACGATTTCACTAGGCAAAGATGGCCCAGTCTCGATGGAATGGCCTCAGCTATCAACATCACCAGATTCTTTTGTGAAAATGTGAAGGAAATTGAGCGAAATCTAGTGTTCAAAAGTGAAATGCAGCCCCAGAGCAAGCTACTCTTCGAATATGTGATTAAGTTTTTGCTGCCAAGACAAGAGCGTAGACACATTGCCAGTTACATGGACTTAACACTTATGGAGTGCCTGTACAGAGGAAAGCAGATTAATTTGCCAGCTTTCATCATCCACCTCTTGGACAGAGTTGTAAATGGAACCAAAGCACATGCTATTCCTTATGGATTTGACAGATGTGCTTGCCCACTTTGCGGTTCATGTGAAGAAAGCTGAGATGGCCACTGCTAAGGATTATTTTGGGAAGAACACTTTTCTGAATTGTGATTATATTGTTAATGTTCCTGAGGATGAACCTGGTTCATCCAGGAAGCAGCCAGTCAATAGCAAAGTCAGGTCATTGGTGCAGGAAGGAGAGATAAAGGATGCGGAGATCCTTTGATTGAATTCTCGCCTTCATGAGGTTGAAGCTGAGCGGGATGCTCTTAGATTTGAACTAGCCAAGGAGAAGGAGAAAAATGAAGGTGTCCTTCAACAAATTCTTTCTATCCTTCAAACAAAGACCCCAACCTCATATGCCCCTTCCCAACCTTAGGAATTCCAGAGCTTCCAAAACCCCTCTTTGACCAGTTGTTCTGTTTTTATTTTTGTTATTTTTGCTCGTGGTAGTGACTGTTTTAGTTTTTTTGTATGCTGCTTGACTTGCGTACTAATCAATGAATTTTTCTGTTTTTGTTCTTGACTTGTCTCAGTTTCTGAGATAGCTTACATTTATTGGTTTCTTATGATGATTAATCATGTTTACACCTGCAGTTGCCTCAATGGCCATGAGTAATTGTTAACAACTCTGGTAAGTTTATCATTTTGCAACTTTTCGATGATGCCAAAAGGGGGAAGATAGATATGTGCTTAAGATATGTGTTTTTCAAATTCAATTGTGATAGTTATAACCTAATGAACCTGGTTTCCTCATGATAAATGCTTAAAACCATACAAAGTGTTTGAAGTTTATATAGGGCTAAGAACATAGTTTGTCATCATCAAAAAGGGGGAATTTGTTGACCCAAGTCACTGCATGGTTTTGAAGATTGACAAATGCCTACCCAGTTGAACCAGGTCCATCAGGGCAAACATCTCGAACGAACCAATTGGCACAAGAACCGTACATGCACATGAGATAAACGTGATCAGTGAATCAGGAATGAACTAAGAGGTTATTTCCTAATGCGAAAAGGTTGCAAATTGATAAGGGGTTAGAGTTCGAGTTCAGAAAGGATAGAAATAAAGGAAGGAAGTTGACATAAATACAAACTCTTCCACCAAGGAAGAGTTGCATTAGAAATAGGCAAGAACATCTTAACTTCTGTCGCTATATAATGTTGAAGTATTCCTACTGAAGTATCATTTGCACACATATAGAATTGAAGAAAGAACTGAAGGCAAAATTACCAGAGAAATTTTGCAAGAAGAATCTTTGTGCGATACAGAAGCTACTGACCAGCTAGAAGAACCAGTTCCATCAGTTTGTCACTCAAGTCTAGTTGGTTGTAGTAGGTGATTCAATATTGTATCTTTGAGCTTTATTAGAAGCAATTGTAATAGGTACACGTTGTTCAAGTTAGAGTTAACTTGAAGCTTGGCGCAATTAGCTAGAGGCTAGGTTGCTACAAAGGGATTAGAGTTAGTCCTTAGGTTTACAAAAGAGTTTATTTTGTAAATGCTGATTGGCTCAGAGTTGTAGTGAAGAGTTTGGAAAAATCCTACTGAGGAGTAGGTCGTGGTATTTCACTTTTTAAGCTAGGTATTTTCCACGTAAAAATATTTGTATTTTTACTTTACTGCATTTATTATTCCGCACAAGTAGAATTTGGAACACCAAGAAGAACCAGGTTCTTCTATTGAGACAACACTCGAAAATTGGACACTCTATTATGACGGGCGACAAGCCTCGCACACACCGGCCAAACCACATGCATAATTTAATCACACTGAGGAAACTGATCACTGCCGTACATGTGCCATTTCAACCATGGCTAACCATTCCATCTTCTCTCTAATTATCCTTAATTGCCTTAGAAGTAATAGTAACCCCATTCAACTCATAACAAACTCAATCCTCACTCATCTTCAGTGGCCTTGATTCACGAGACCATGCTGTCTCAATCTCACAACCCGTCTCATACCCCTCTGATAATCTTCCTACACCCCGGAGTTTACTTCTCTCACTCTCCCAATACTATCCTGCATGCTGAAACATATCATAGAACACCCCAACCATCTTTCCTTTTCTCAGAAATTATACTGCAAAAGCTCGACTCTTAATCATACTGCTGCCTAAAACCCTTAAACACCGCATTCTTAACTTTTGAATTCACTAGGACCGTTATTGAGAGTCACCCACTCTTAATGGCCCCGAATTCAATCAACTCCAAGGCTCTTCTAGCACATGAACACCCTTTTCAATGAAGCACGTGACTGAGTCACTACCCTACATCTCGCCCATGCCTTAAGCATAAATTCTGAATCTCCCAAAACCTAACCCTGGTCCAATAGGACCAACTTTTTCACATATTTATCAAATCCCATGCACAATTAACATTCTATTCCTTTCCCTTAGCTGTACTAACTTGCCAATATGCCGACAATCCACAACCCCATGAGTAGACAGTCTTACCACGCAACTACAGGTGGTGGGACTCCCCCACTTAGCCCGAAGCTACTCCTTGCACCACTCTAACCCTGTTGAGATCCTTTCTCCTTTGTTAACATGATCATGCTCGACCAATCCGCCCAATTCTTCCGAATTCTCCTATCAGCATTCCTTAAATACTCCGATTTTGTGGCATCATTCACCAATTCTGCCTCCTACCGAATAGCCACTAGAATCCCTCACAGAAACTTTCCAACCACACAACCGCTAACCTACTCACAGGAGACAACCCACCTATGTAAATCACAACTTGAAACCTTTGACGCTGTACTGCACCATCTCTATGACATTAATACTCCATCCTAAGCTTGTTCACATTCACCAAATTTACCAGTCTGTTCGCTTCTCATGGACATCTACTAAATGCGCTACAACATCCTCTATTTCACCACTATGCTGCCGCTCTCCCACTTTGGTTAACCTGATTCCTTTAAGCACCACCTGACTTCCTTCATCGTATGCTGCCCAATTCAATATCATTCTCTGTAGCTCTTAAACCAGCAGGTCACCACAACTTCAAACTCTCCGAGGATCATCTTTCTCGAGCTGCCTTCATCATCAATTCTTATTCAATACCGAACCACCGCACCTCACGGTCTCTGCCATCCGCATTCTTCAATACTTCTTCACAATAATTTGACCCCAAGCAACCGAAGAAACCATGGCACCGACGAACTTAACACATTCCATTCGATCAATGACAATGATATCACATCACAGGTGAATATCCCACCTTACTTGAAAACACTAAGTCTTACTACTTTATCAATCCAAAACCTGACCATTTATAACCCAAATGCCTTTTCTCTGCCGGAACTAAAATACTGAAATCTCGAAATCACACTCTGAGAAGACCTCCCTTCAAGTCATTCATTGCTCCTACATATGGGCAAGCATCCTACCATCACACTCACATCGCGCGATAACCAGTCGTAAACATCATCACTACCTGAGCATAGCCTCAAGGCTCTCAAAATAATAGCTACTGAGTTGGAACAACATAATATGCTTCTGCAGGGCGACAACAACAGCCCAAACAACTATGTACGGAAAACATCACGCACTATATCTGTAGCACCATTACAATTCCTCAAATCTCCGATTTATAGAATGCGCTTCGCGACGTATAAGATTGAGTAGGAATAAACATGGGCACAAAACTTAAGGAAATCAAATCGCACGATGAGGAACCAAGAAGGAAAGTACTCTTAATAGTCCTGTAGCCTCTCGAAGATAAGTACAGACGTCTCCGTACCGATCCGCAAGACTCTACTAGACTTGCTCATGACTCGTGAAACCTAAGGGAACCTAGTGCTCTGATACAATGTTGTCACGACCCAAAATCCATAAGGTCGTGATGGCGCCGGACACCACTGTCAGGCAAGCCAATCATTAAATAGTTAAGTTAAATTTCATGTTTTAGCATTTTTGAAATCATTACCTCTTACTTAACACGTAATATCTAAATAAAATCCATTAAGTAGAAATAACAGTCCAATATTCCATTTTGATAAAATACATCCCAAACACATCCCAGAACCCGGTGACACAAGTACATGAGTCATTTCTAAGAATTTTACAAGTACTACAAAACTTGTCTGAAATACAAATTGGACAAGGAATAAAAATGAAAACACAATATATAGAGGAAGACTCTGCCGACTACGGGTCATCTCCGGATGATGCAGCCCATCTAAGTCTCCAAGTCAGCCACATTACTATGAAGGTACATGCGCAACAAAAATGCACAGCAAGTATAGCATGAGTACGAAAACAACGTGTACTCAGTAAGTATCCCGCCCAACCTCAGAGAGGTAGTGACGAGAGGTCGACTTAGACACTTGCTAGAAGTCAATTAATATCAGGTATAGTAACGAAATGAATCAATACGAAACAAAGTAAAATTATATATCAATCGGGTATAAATTACACGGTACGATCCCTTCCTTACAATTTATTCAGTGCTCAATTTTCAATTTACTTCCATAACCAAAACATATACATAGATACGGCTTCACCAAAAGGTTATTATACTTTAATTTAGGGAAAACCCTTAGGTACACTGGCTTCTAGCCAACCATTACGCATGATTCAATGGGGATAGTAAATACATAGGAAAGGAAATGCCGAGGCGTACGACCCGATCCAACATAAAAGTAAATTGTGCACTGCCGAAGGGTCGAACGGTGCGAACCATAGATGTATCTTTCAATCCGCCGTGGCGTACGGCCCGCTCCATGAGAGTGTGGTACATAAATCCTGCCGAGGAAAACGACCTGATCCCATAAGAGTGTGGTAGGAGTATTTATCCCGCTCGCGAATCATACATGCAAAGAGGTTACATATGAGTTATAGAGTTACCCCGCTCGCGAATCATACGTGTAACTTGGGTGCCCGCATATAAATAGGCCCATTCAAGTAGTAAATCCGGAATTTATCAGGGAATATTTAGCCGAAGAAGGATACATTCTCTTTTTACATGATTAAGAAACAGAATTTTAACCTACCTAAGTATTCATTTACTAATTCAATGAGATTAGACAGTCTCGTTTTACCAACAAAGTTGCAAGTAAAGCATGCTAGTGGATCCTAGGCTAACCGGACATAAGCGTAATAGTAGCTACGCACGGACTCCTGTCACCTCGTACGCACGTAACCCCCACAAATAGTAGCACATATTTAATTAGTTCACCTAGGGGGACAATTCCCCCTCACAAAGTTAGATATGAGACTTGCCTCGCTTTGAAATTTCATAACCAGCTTCCCAGCCCTTCCGACGACTCCAATTGATGCATAACGCCCCAAAACTAACCAAATAACGGCAAACCAATAAAAATATACTCTAATATTTGTTAATAATCCAAATTATATAAACTCCTATCTCCGCTCAAGGAATTGACCAAACTGCCCTCAGGCCCACGTGCCCGGATTTCAAAATTTCTCGAAGATAAACTCTACCCATAGCTTTACTAGTTCAAGTATAAAATTCACTCAAATATTCATGCTCAATTCGTGGCTAAAATCAAAATTACAAAATTTCTAGGTTTTCTTCAAACTCCCAATTTTGTTTCCACAATTTTTCATGTTCAAATCCGTGCATAAACCTTGTATTTAACTTGGAATGAGAAGGAATCACTTACCTATTGATGCTTGATGAAAATCCCCACTTGAAGCTCCTCAAAATCGCCCACATCAATGAAACAAATGAAGGAAATGACCAACATCTCGCATTTAAATTAATCTGCTGCGGCCCCAATTTCCTCTCTACGTTCGTGACACCCTGAGTGCATTCGTGAAGGGCAACTGCCCTGACCCTCCGTGTTTGCAAGCCTCCCTGTGCGTTTGCATAGGCCAAACGGCCCCCAGCTCCCCTTTCCTCTACGCGTTCTCACACCTTACCCCGCGTTCGCGTCGAGATCACAACCCAAGCCACCGCGTTCGAACTCCCTTCACCGCGAACGCACAAGCCAATCCAGCATCCCTCTATTTTCCTTCTCCGCGATCGTATACAAGGGACCGCGATCGCGGAGCACACCAGATATACCAGAAACAGTAGTAGCAAAACAGAGAAAACAATGGTCTGAACTTGTCCCGAAACACACCCGAGGCCCCCGGGACCCCGTCCAATCATTCGACTCAGTCTCATAACATCCCACGGACTTGATCGAGGCCTCAAATCACATCAAACAATGCCGAAACCACGAATCACACCCAAATCCAAACTTTATGAACTTTCATCTGATGCCGAAACCTATCAAATCACGTCCGATTGACCCCAAATTTTTCACACAAGTCATATTCAACATTACGGACCTTCTGTAACTTCCTGAATCGCATTCCGACCTCGATATCAAAATTCCACTTTCGGTCGGATTTCTCTAAAACCTTCAAATTTCTATATTTAGCCAAATGACTTCAAAATGACCTACGGACATCCGAATTCACTTCCGATCGCGCCCCCAACTCCTGAATCACCACACGAAGCTATTCCCAGGCTCGGAATCCCAAATGGACATCAATATCACTGAAATCCGCTTCAAGCCAAACTTAGGAAATTTCTTCAAAATTGTTGACTTTCACAATATACACCGAAATGCTCCCGGGTTATCAAAAGCCCGATCCGGACATACGCCTTAGTCCGAAATCATCTTACAAACCTGCAGGAACCTTCAAATCCTGATTCGGAGGTCATTTAGAATTCCAATCTTAGTCAATTTTTCCAACTTAAGGCTTCTAAAATGAGAATTTTCCTTCCAATTTGACTCCGAACTTCCCAAAACCTACGAGTCATATCACCTGAAACGGAGCTGATCATGACCTCAAATCACTGAACGACAAGCTAGAGCTCAAAACGATCGGCCGAGTCGTTACATGAAACTAGTAAAAAAAATACAAATATACTCCAACATCATAGTTATTTAATTTATAACAATTCTCAACTCCGCTCAAAAAGTCAACAAATTATACCATTGGGCCCATGTGGCCAGATTCCAAATATTTTCGAAGAAAACTTTCCCATCACGCCACGAACTCAAATATATGATCTATTCCAAGTTCAATGCCTATAATTGTGGTCGAAATCGAAAAGAAAATTAATTCTAGGTTTTCCTCCAAAACTTACACAAATGTCTATCAAATTCCATGTACAATTATATACATAATCCGAGTATTTAGCTCACAATGAGTGGGAATCACATACCTCATGTTTCTCGATGTAAATATCCTCAAAATAGCTCCCCAAAAAAGAGCCAAACCCCGTCTTAAATCTAGGTCTGCCCAAAAAATTCCGCTTCTGCGGTTCCATGGTCGCTTTCGCGACAGTCGCTTCTACGACATAAAGATTGCACATGCGAGAACTCAGCCCAAGTCTCCCACCACATATCTGCTCCCAATAGTGCCTATGTGCTCACGCTTCTGCGTTGCCTCATCCGCAGGCGCGGTTCCGCTTCTGCTGCAACACGACCGCATCTGTGGTCCCAGTCCTTCCTAACAAAATCTGCACATGTGTCTGCTTGGCCGCTTTTGCAGCATCGCATATGCAGTTCTTTATCCTCAAGTGCGTTAGAATCAGTACTCAGGCCCTTTAGCAATACAACAAGGTTCCAAAATGATGGGCAACTCGTCTGAAACACACCCCGGGGGCCCCGGAACCTCGCTCGAACTTACCAAAAAGTTCCATAACATAATGCAGACTTGGTCGAGGCCACAAATAACATCAAACAACATCGAACTGTGAATCGATGATCGAAACCTTTCTTTAAACTTATAAACTTCGCCAAACACGATCGGATTATACTAAAACATCCTGGAATGACGCCAAACTTTACGTGCAAGTCATAAATCACAATAAGAACCTATTCCAAGGCTCGAAATCCCAAAAAGACATAGATAATACCAAAGTCCACTTCAACTCAAACTTAGAAATTTCTAAAACTTTCAAAATGCCAACTTTCCACAATAAGCGCCGAAATGCTCCCAGGCGACCCAATATTCAACCCGAACATTCGCCCAAGTCCGTTATCATCATACGAACCTATTGGATCCTTCTAATCCCAATTCAGAGATAGTTTAAGTCCGAATCAACTTTGAGCTTCCTGAAATTCAATTCCGACCACACGTACAAGTCATAATACATGAAATGAAGCTACTCCATGCCTCAAACCGCCGAACAACTCACTAGATCTCAAAACAACCGATCGGGTAATTACATTTTATGCGGTTGATGAACGATGTATTGAGGTCTTATATTGAGCAGTTTGTTATTATATACCTCGACAATATTTTGATCTACAGTCATTCAAGGGAAGAGCACATTCAGCATCTGAGGCAAGTATTTCTACTATTCTGACAACATCAGTTGCATCTTAATACGAAAAAATGTGAATTTAGAAAGACCACACTGGTGTATCTGGAGTTTGTCGTACGAAATGGAAACCTACAGATTGATCCTAAGAAAATCAAGGTGATCACAGAATGGACAAAACCAAAGACAGTAACAGAGGTGCAAAGTTGTGTGGGTGCTTGCCATATCTTTAGAAATTCATCAAGAACTTCTCCATCTTAACATCATCGCTACATTGACTGACGAAAGCTAATAAAAAATTCCAGTGGAATCAACAACAAGAAGAAACCTTTCTTTTGCTGAAAAGAAAAATAAGTGAGGCACCAATCCTGGGCGCTAGCCAATCTCCAGAAACTTTTGAGATAGAAGTAGATGCTTCAGGTTATGCCATATGTGTTGTGTTAATGCAAGAAGGGCTCCAGTTGCTTATCATTCTGAGTTATTTCAAGGAGCTCAGAAAAATTATCCCACTTATGAGAAAGAGATATTGGCTTTGTATTAGGCCGTTAAGCATTAGCGGGCTTATCTTTTAGGCAAAGAAACTGTGGCTCATACCGATCATCGCCCTTTACAGTATTTACAAGTGCAGTCTCATTTGCAGCAAGCTCGTCATATGAAGTGGATGACATAGTTGTAGCAGTTTAATCTTGTTATCAGGAACAAGAAGGGAGATCATAATAAGTTGGCTGATATGCTATCACGACCTCCATTAACCTTATGTTTAGCTTTATTTATGAAGACAGAGTCAGCTTCTCACGAAGAATATGCAGGATGGTATCTTGAGGAACTTGTTTGGGGGGTTTTAAGCATTAATAGCTTAAAATAGGGTGAATGGGAAATGGAGGGAAAAATAAAATATTTGAGTAATATTTAAGGTTCCCTCCTTGATTGTCCCACATGGAAAGAGGAAAAAGTTTTTGATGGTTATATAAGCAATTGCTCTTCTTCTAGCTCATAAAGAGTTGAGAAGAAGGCAAGTCTCGCGCCGTCGTCATCGCTCGCTCGGCCTGAGATTTGGATTTGGATTTGGTCAAATCGATCGATTGATTATTTTTTGGACCAAATTTATTTGTTAATAGTAAATATTAACAGAAATGTTATTAAATATTTATTTTAATAACAAAATATTAATATTAAATCCATTTCAGTTACCCAATATTCAGTTTTCTGTTTTTGTAACAGAAAATTAACTATCCTTCAATTTTCCCTCTTTATTGTTGAGTAAATAGCCAATTATGTCATGGCATTTATTCTATGACCGTTTTGGAAAAACAGTCTGTCACGACCCAAAATCCAACGCGGGTCGTGATGGCGCCCAACACCGGAGTCAGGCAAGCCAACAATTGTTGACTAGTGAGATTATCCTTATTAACATATCAATCCCGCATATTTCCCAAAGTTTTAAGCTTAACTCATTTAAATAATAGCGAAACATTTACCAACTTAAGTAAATACAACCATAGTGATCGTGATCCAATATATATACAGTCCTAAAAAGAATGAGTCTACTATGTGCGTGCCAGGAACTAGTATCACAAGTCAACAGACGAACTAGTAGCATATACAAAAGATGATACAAAATTGTACAGCTGCTTGAGAGGAATAGACAGAAGTAAACAAAAGTATAACTCCATAGCACACCTGAGAAACGTCAGGGGGTGCAGCTCACCGTGGAGTCCGGTCCAGAAGATAAGTCAAGCTCCGGTCGGATAACCAGAAACACCAGCCTCAGAACTTGTACAATTAAGTACAGAAGTGCAACATGAGTACATAAATGTATACGTACCCAGTGAGTATCCCGCCTAACCTCGAAGAGGTAGTGACGAGAGGTCGACATGACACTCACTAAGGTCCAACAGTAACAATGTAAAACATGATATACAGGAGGCAATAGACATGTGAGACAGTAAGCAGCAGATACCTATCAAATACAGAAAACCAGGAAAACTACTGAAAATGAGCAACAATGTACACTTTCCTTTTCCCCCCAAATATCTGTGAAGTCAATACCAATGGAAAACAGTACCCAATAGCCCCAACGCACACAAGGGTAAGACAACCGCCCGGAGTCATAAGGAAATATCTAGACGCTGAATGGACGTAAAGCTTCTCCCGCTCGCGAATCACACCTGCGACTCGGGTGCTAACACATTTATATACAATTAACATAAAGCTTCCCTCGATCGCGAATCATACTTGCGACTCGAGTGCTGACACACTTATGTATAATTACCATAAAGCTCCCCTCGATCGCGAATCATACATGCGACTCGAGTGCTGACTCTTATATATAATTAACATAAAGCTTCCCTCGATCGCGAATCATACCTGCGACTCGAATACTGACTCTTATATATAATTAACATAAACCTTCCCTTGATCTCCAATCATACCTGCGACTCGAGTGCTGACTCTTATATATAATTAACATAAAGCTTCCCTCGATCG